>ML778025.1:324252-350353 GCA_009831015.1 Picea engelmannii | reverse complement strand
TTGCTATACATCACTATAACAAGACCAGACATAATGCATGCTGTTGGGATGGTCGGAAGATTTCAAGCTGCCCCTAAACAGAGTCACTTAGTAGTTGTCAAAATAATTTTCAAATATCTGAAAGGCACTCTGTCTTATGGTTTGTGGTACCCAAGAAATCAAAATTTTCAGATGATGGCATATTCATATGCAGATTGGGCCAATTGTGTAGATGAGAGAAAGAGCACTAGTGGAGGTGCATTCTTCTTGGGTGATTCGTTAGTTGCATGGATAAGCAAGAAGCAAAGCTCTATAGCTTTGTCTACCACAGAAGAAGAATACATTGCAGCTACTGCATTTTGTGCTCAGGTAATATGGATGATCCAAGCTCTTGCGGACTTGAAGGTAACATATGAAGAACCCATTCCTCTTCACTGTGATAATACAAGTACTATTAGTGTTTCCAAGAATCTAGTTCTTCATTCCAAGACAAAGCATATACCTCTGAAGTATCATTTCTTAAAAGACCAGGTTGCCAAAAAAGTGGTACAGTTGCAGTACATTCCCTCCACGGAGCAGATTGCTGATCTATTTACCAAATCATTACCCAAGGCACAGTTTGAATATCTCAGATAGAAGATGGGTGTCCTACCCTCTTCTAACTAACCTCTGCACTTTGTCAGGGGGAGCGTGTTCTTAACAGATCGTCTGGTATGAGTTTTTTTTTTAGGAAGTCAGAGGAACAAAAGTAGAAAAACTGTGAATTATCAACCCATGTTAATGGTGTCTGTTCAAGACACATTAAATTAAAGCATGTTATTGAAAATTTCCCAGAAAACATAAGTGGCAGAAATGCTTCTACAGATAAGAGTATCAATGTTCTTGACGATCTATACAGAAAGGACAAGTATAAAAGTATTATTTAGACAGGTTGGGCATGAAGGCTCCTAAATTAGCAAATAATGAACAGAACCTAAGCAAGAGACAAGAGATATATCTAGAGCCATGATAGATGAGAAGAAATTTTAATGTTCAGCAAGCATTTTTTTTAATACTGAAATGAAAGAAAATAATTTTGAAGTTCTAAGCAATAGATTTTTTAGTTTATGTAGAATTTCAGAAGGACCGTAAATGTGTGTATGACAAGAAGATAATGATTTATTTTCAGAAGAGACACTTTGGTCTTTATCTTTTGCACCAATATTGAATATATGATTGCAACTGTGTTGAGTTTGGTCATGAGCAGCAAAGATGGACATTTTTATACGAAGCGTTCTTGAAGTAATAAACGTGAATCTGAAACATATGATGATTATTGAATTATATAAAAGGCAAGTATCCTCAGCCATTCAAAACAGGGTAGACCCCATGCATAAGAAGACTGTTTGAGAGCAGCATGGAAGCGAGATTGAAGATTGAGTACTATGAAGAAAATTTGTGAATCAGTCTTGAGCAAAATTAGATGTCTGCATAGGTTGCTGCAAGTAGGAAGATAAAACGTGCATCATCCTCTTAGCTAACATAGAGAGAGCACAAATGATTTTGAGATAATTCCAGATTGGTTCCTCATGACTGGGTCCTTGGGGTTATCTTGATAGGGGGAGCATAGCTCTAAACATCTTTGACATGCACAAAACTGAATATGTGCAGCAGAACGAAGAAGATTGCAGATGCAAAGAGTCTTTTGTTTGAGCATAAAGACAGAGCGGTGGATCATTGACAAAGCATGCACAACTCTTCTAGACAAGGGGAGTTGGAATCTCTCCATATGGTCTACACAGGATTGGAAGATGAAGTCACGATTGACCGAGTGTACCTCAGGTACTAATTGGCAGGAGCAGATGTGTACAAGACAGAGCATAGATGATTGATTAAAGGAGCGCAGGTCCAAAGGATCTTTTCACAAGAAGCCTGGTTACTGAACATGGTAAAATTGCAGCAAGTGAAAATACATAGAGATAAGAGCTGATACCTTTCCTAGTTTAAACTCTCAAGACATTAATGCATTCAAATTAGCATCAATTCAGGTGGAGCGTTGTGGTCAGATTAGTGGATAGTGTTGATGGAATTCATTCCTTTTAGCAGGTATTACAGTTGAGTGCACAAAGTCAGGGGGAGCCTGAGGAGAACAGTTTCACCCTTTGCCCTTGATGTCAAAGGGGGAGCAATGAAAGACATATTGCCATCAATGCCAAAGGGGGAGATTGTTGGAAATATGGCTATAGCAGAGATGACGTAGACTGTCAAGGTTTTCATTGATGGCAATCTGTTGGTTATGGAGCACGCACAAGAGAACTGGTAGAAGAAGCTAGATGATGACAGAGCAATATCCAAGTGGGGATGTTGAGATTGGGTTCCACTCAGTGAATTGTTCTACAAGAGGAGACCCATTGCGTTAGGTTTTTCAAGAAAAAAAAAGGAATAAACCCATTGAAATGTTTGAAGGAAAGATCCAGTCGATTCAAGCGCCCCCATTGAAACAGAAATAGAGGCAATGGCGAAGATAGATGCGACCCAATTGCATTCCAGTTCAGCCTTCGCCCATGGGGATCCTTGCTGATAAAACCAAGAAGGATACGTCTATTGCCCGTTGGCTCTCCCTTAGCCACGGCCATGACTAGCAGCAGCATCAAGAAACCATTAAAAAGATGCCTTGGGTTACCAATCGATCTTTCAAGAAACACACGAACGATGCCATTCACAATGCGATTGGTGTGGCCAGCGTCAAATGGATATAATGCACAACCAACGGAGCTTAACATTGCAAGGCCAGTGATCAGTGTTATCCCTGGGTCTAATGCAAACCCAAGAAGGGTAGGATATTCCAAGTTAGGAAGAGGATGGTCTAAATCCAGGGTTTTGCGGGGGTCCTTCATCTGCATTGACAAGTCTGGAAGTTTTTGCCAGTTGGGTTTCTCTAATCACTCTGGACGGTGGCAGGACTTTTAGTCTAAAATTAGACTGTCTATTAAGACAGAAAGAACACAACGTTGCATGATGCGGCATGCGTAGAGGAGGCATGCAAAGAGCCAGTTCAGAAAATCAGGGAGAATGTTGGCATGCGAAAAGCAGAAGAAAGAATGAAAAAAAGGAAACTGCAGTTGGAGTTGAGAAAAGCAAGGAAAATCTCTGCATGTGCAAAAACAATATAATGCGCTGAAATAGAGATTGGAGTCTGTCGTTGAAGTGATAGAGAGAGAGAGCTATAAAGGTGAGAAAAGGAAGAGGAGAATCTGTGTGACAGGAGAAGAAGCTGAGAATGGTCTTCAGAGGACAGTGAAGCAGAGAAGCAGATCAGAGACAGTGAAGAATGCAGAGTAGATCAGCATAAAGGGTAAGCAAGCTATATCAGAATGAACAAGTTGATTTGAGCAATATTTATTTTGGCAAATAAGGGTGGTAGGGTGGTGTTAGGGAGACTTATGTCTCTCTCTGCAAGTGGGTGCTTGTAGAATCTGAAGGTTGGTGCCTTCACTCAGTTGGTGCTAAAGTAAAAAGGAAATCGGTGCTTCCACCCAGTGGGTGCTGGGATCCTATGGGAGTTGGTTCTCTCAGCCAGTTGGTGCTGGTAATCAGAGGTTGTAGCCTCTATGAGTTGGTACTCATAAAATATGAGATGTAAAGTAGTTAGAGCTTGCTTAACATCCTAAGAAGATGAGGTTTTTTCCCTGGTTGGGTTTCCTCTTGAAAAATCTGTGTCTCATACATGTGATTGAATACTGTGTGTGATTGCTATTCTTTATGTTTTCTGTTCTATGTTCATAACTCTGAATTTCACAGTAAAGACTCACTGCCACTAAGATTATTGATTCAAAGTAAAAACAAGGGAAATTGTTAATAATCTAAACTAATTGATTCACCCCCCCTCTCAGTTAGTTCATACCTGTAACATCCTTCATCGTCAAATCAATACAGTTGGATTTTGACAACCACAAATTATTTCACAATATGGATAAAAGTTGTACCTACCCGTCAAGCCACTAATTTAGTCATCATACAATTTCTGGAAAGCAATATACTCTCAAGGTTTGGTTTTCCAAGAAGGATTATTATAGATAATGTTGTTTCTTTCAAGTCTAAGAAACTAGTTGAATTTTGCACAAATTATGGTATCACACTCAGTCACTCAACAACCTATTGCCCACAAGGTAATGGTTTGGCCGAATCATCTAATAAGAGTTTGATCAAGATAATTAAAAAGTTACTGCATGGAAACAAGAAATCTTGGCACAAGAAGTTGATTTTTTCACTTTGGGTAGATTGAGTGAGTACAAATAAGTCTATGGACACATCTCCATTTCAAGTTGTTTATGGTACAGAGGCAATTTTTCCTACTTCTATTGGAATTCCAATCATGAAGTTGTTTCAATAAGTAGATGTTGAAACAAACCATGTTCAAAGAAGAATAAGTCTATTAGTTCATGTTCATCATATGAGAGAAGAGGTTTTTAAGAATGGTCAACTATATCAAGAAAAAATGAAGAATTTTTTTGATAGGAGAACTAAGGATGATGACTTTCAGATCAATGATTTGGTTTTAAAATAGGATGCAAGGATTGAAGACAAGGGTAAACATTCTAAATTTGAAAATATTTGGAAGGGGTCATACAAGGATGCATCATATCATGAGAATAATGAATTCCTATTACATGAGATCAATGGAGAATGCATTAATGGAGGACCTGTTAATGACAGGTTTCTCAAGCACTATTTTACTTAAAGCATTTCATTTGTTTTTCACTTCATTGCAAATATCCATTTTCTTTAGTAGTTTTTCATTTTGGGTGCTACTTAATAGATTTGAAGCCTTAAGAGAAGGCCCTAAGGTCCAATGAGTAATGCCAAGTGTGTTTGTACATAAAATATCAAGTCAGTTTGAGTAATTTTGGTAGCAAATAAAGAGCCCAATGGATAAGGCTACTAGTATCTCTATTCTTTGGCACCTCACATGGAGGATGCCATCCCCATTGGAGCCAGTATTAGTGTCCTATAAATAGGTTGTTAGGTTTTGAATAAAATTATAGGATAAAATCATCTCTTGGGTCAAATAAGAACATGGAAGGATTTTTTCCTAAAGCATAAGTCATAGGTTTGTCTTTCATGGGTCGGGGTTTTTTTTTAAACCATGTAACTTATGTTTTTTTTTTCAAGATGTGGGTTGTCATGTCACTAAAGGATCATGATGTCATTTCAAGACAATCAGAGCCAGTCTTGTCAAAAATCTAACGGTTTCAAGAAATCAAATATTCAAGGACATGTGGCATCATCAAGAAACTCATCGTGCATTGCAAGTTGTTGTACAACATCCCAATGCTGTGTGTGGAAGTAAGATGAGGTATGATCATATAATTCATGTTTTAATTGAAGTTATATTTCAAATTTATCATCCCTCCAGGTAAATAAAGAATCAAGCAATCATTTCTCTTCATCCGTAATTTCAAAACCTCCTAACCAAATTTTCTACGCACAAGTCCCTATTATGTTCGTTGGTTCTGAAAGGGCACATAGGATGTTGTTTTTCGTTGTTGCACATAAGACACTATTTTCATTTATTGCCCAGAGTACTCTACTCTCATTTTTTGTGCACAAGTCCCTGTTATGTTCATTGTTTCACATTGTGAAAAGGTTACTATTTTCATTTGCCGCATTGAGTGTTGACACAGACCAACATCATGACAACTCCAAAACATAGAAGAAAGAATGTAAAGGGTGGTGATTTTGTGAGGCTTTAGCCAAAGGGTTTAAATTTGGTAAAGGAAGACCCAACAATCAAAGCATCCTTTGAACAAGTGGGTTGCATCAGGTTTTGTGAAAAACTTCAGGGGTACAAAAAATAGGTGGCGAGGGATTTTGCGGATAATTTTGATTGCGTTAAGGATAAGGTGGGAAATCTCCAGTTTATAGGTTTCCAAAGATAGCATTGCTGCTGCAATAGAAATCCATGCTCATGGAGACCACTGGTTCAAAGGTACGCAGTTAGTTCTGTCTTACCATCATGATTTTATGAAGCCTGAATTCATAAATACTAAATTCGGAGCTACCATGCCTGGAGAGTTTTTATTGGAAAGTCATAGTGATTTTTTGAGGGCTATCAAGAGCTTTTTTACATGTGAAGGGAGATTTAACAGGATTTACCAATACCATATCAGGTTCTTAATGAACTTCACTAGTAATAAGCCTTTGAATCTACCATATTACCTTTTGAGAAGTCTAATAAGGATGGATGACATAGTACAACTAAGGAAGGAGAAAAGAGATGCTAACCTCTTCCATTTTTCTTTGATCAAACTATTAGTATTGGAATAACTTAGAAAGAGAAATCAAGATTGGCAGTATTTTCTAAATTCATTAAGTTTAACAATAGACTTGCTAGGAAGCCCACAAATTTTGAGAAATCCACCCTCATCAACAGAAAGAATTACAACATCAATCATTGAGAGTTTTGTCAAGAAAAGGGAAAAATAGATTGAAGCGCCTATAACATGTCAGCAGGATAAAAATAAATGGAAGAAACTCCAATTCTCTCCAAAAGTGATCAAATCTCCTAGAAAACCACTCACCAAATATGTAGCAAAGAGTATGCTTGTTATACATACATCACAGGAAATTAGTGAGACTCCAAAAACCTTCATACTACAAACCCTCTCATATGACAAAGACACTTCAATTATTGAGTTGCAAGAATAATTGAAGAAGGATCACTTTGTTATAGCACAGTTGCAACATGAAAATAGATATCTGAAAAAGAAGTCTCTAGAAGAATATTTCAGGAAAGATACCTCTATGATAGTAGAAAGGTAAAAACTATCAATTCCAACTGGTTCCAAAACAAGGAGTAAAGGGAAAACAGTAAAGCATACTCCAGAGGTAGAGGATATTCCTAAGCCTAGTGTACCTTTAACAAGGTCCTCAACTAGGAACTTTTGGCATCAAAAGGAAATCCCAACACATAATCAACCAGCAGAAAAGAAAGATGATGAAGGAAAACACACTTTCAAGAGGCTAAATAAATAACTCATAGAAGCACAAAATGTGATATTTCAGCTCAAGGAAAAAGATAAGAAATCCAAAATGAAGTTTTCTAAACACCTAAGAGACTGTGGACCCATAGTAGATGAAGTTTCATGAATGGTGAGTAGGACCCTACCATTAAACATATATTTGAAGAGTTTTTATAAAAAAAAAACTCATTTTGAAGAAGGAGAACAAGATCCTCAAGAAAATTTTGTAGCAGGTGGGGATTGGAATGAAGGGAAAGCTTGACTTGCTAGCTAAAGTAGCAACAAACTGAACCACTAAGACATTTTTGACACATTTTGTCATTTTTCCATTTTAAATCATTTTTTACAAAAGGTTACATACATAATCATATTATATTATCAAAGAGGCACTATTACCCACATGTTTGATCAGACCACTTGTTGTTGCGCAACTCTGCTGCATTTTCTTGTAGGTGGTGACTGCGCAACACACTTTCCGCCCGACCATGATAGAATGAATAGAACACCTCCAACTCAACTTAAATGGATCAACAAATGTGCCATCCAATCTCCAACGAACATCAGTAGTGGAAATAACAATTTTGGGTTTCATTTATTGTCATATCAAAGTCGTTGTAATGATTCCAAGTTGACTCCTTATGTTTAGCAGTTTGTTAAATATCTCATGTTGATTATGTGCAACTATTAGCACTTTTGTAGGATCATAGTTATATATGAATTTGATACTATAGACATATATTCAGGAAGCCACAAAAACTAAAGGGTTGGAAAGTGTGTATAGGAATACTATCAAACATATTTTTTTTCTTGTTTTTAATGAAAAATTGATGGATCATAAGTCCTTGAGTTTTGACCACAAAGATACATGTGATTGTGATATTTTATGCATTTGTTTCCTTACTATTTTATTTCATGTTTTATACTTGATATTGTATGGTTCTTTTATTTATGTTAATCTGAAATATATGTATCAGAACTCATCTTTATCATATGTTGTGTTGCGTGTAGTTCAATTTGTATTTCTTCTATAATTTCTTTGAGACTCATCCTTGTCAGATGCCCTGAAGGATTATTGTTTTCTCTGTAACCTACCATCTACAACATATCTATTTGGCTTAGAATATTACTTTCTATCTTTCCTTTGTTCATTATTTTCTTAAATATACCAGGTATCCAACAAGTTTTATTGACTTTTGACTTTAGTGACTCCATAGCCCAATGTACTCTATATTAATATTGCCACCAACCCTATAAATTCATTTATTTTAGAGATCTATCCTTTGAGTCAAACCAAATTAATCTTCTGGTCATTGATTTGAAGAGAGAGAGCCCTCTCTAGTTGGAATGGATAACTTCCAACCCTAAGTTGGTTTGAGGTTACTCTTGTACAAATTTCCTCCTCAACCAAGGAAATTACAGAGAGATAACATACTCCACTTGTGATGCCTTCACTTGCCTTTCCTTAACTTGCCATGCCTTCACTTTTCTTTATTTACCTTCACTTGCCATGCCTTCACTTGCATTTCCTTTCCATGCCTTTCCTTTCCTTGCCATGCCATGTCATGCCTTCACTTGTCTTGACTTTCCTTTCTATGCCATGCCATGCCTTCACTTGTCTTGACTTTCCTTTCCATGCCATTCCATGCCTTCACTTGTAATTCCTTGCCTTCAATTTCCTTCACTTTCCATGCCTTAACCTACCTTCACTTTCCTTCACTTGCCTTCACTTTCTATGGTATTCCTATATTTCCATGCATTTCCTTTCCATGACATGCATTGCCTTTACTTCACTCGCCTTTCCTTTACATGCCTTTCCCTTCCATGCCTTGAATTGCCTTTCCATGCCTTTCCTTGCCTTTTTTTTCATTTCCATGCCTTCACTTTCGAAGCCTTCAATTTACTTTCCTTCACCTTCCTTTCCTTTCCTTCACTTTCTTTTCCTTCACTTTCCTTTCCTTCACTTTCCTTACCTTTCCTTCACTTTCCATGCCTTCACTTTCCTTTCCTTCACTTTCCATGCCTTCACTTGCCTTCACTTGCCTTTCCATTCCTTTCCTTCATGTTCCATGCCTTTCCATTCCTGTCCTTTCCATTCCTTTCCTTTCCTTTTCATGCCTTACCTTGCATTTCCATGCCATTCCATGCCTTTCCATTCCATGCCTTTCCATGCCATGCATTGCCTTCTCTTGCCTTACATTTCCATGCCTTTCCTTCCCTTGTATTCCCATGCCTTCACTTGCCATGCCTTTTCATGCCATACCTTCACTTTTGATGCCTTCACTTTCCATGCCTTTCCATGGATTCACTTTTCATTCCATGTCTATCCTAAAAAGGTGTTAAAATATCAAACACATGCAATAAGCATTGAGAAAAACCCTAGTAGCAGAGATACTCCAAAAAAATGTTTTTCGGTAGAGGGAATGACAACAAAGGGTCCCCACTAGTTGAAACTTAGTGCTTTGGATCTAATTCAATTGGTGTTTCATCCATCCAAGTATCATTTGGATTTTTATTGTGAGTTTCAACTTTCCTCCTCAATCCATTCAGGGACATGTAGCCAATTTGGTTTGAGGGCATAAAATCCAAACCAAGAAAAATAACAGAGTTTCATAATCTCATTAAAGTATATTATTCCAAGGCCCACATAGCTACACTACCAACAAATTCCCCACACAATGTTCTTTAAAATCGACCTCCTCTTCATAAATTGCACTTTGCCTCATTGAGAAAAACCCTAGTGTCAGAGATACTCCAACAAACGGTTTTTCGGTCAATGGAATGACAACGAAGAGACCCCACCAGATGAAACATGGTTCTCCACATCCAAGGTAATTGATGGTTCATCTATCTGAGTCTCAGTTTGATTTTTATCGTGAGTTGCAACTCACCTCCTCAAGCCATTCAGGGACATGTGGCCAATTTGGTCCCAGGGAATCAAATCCAAATTGAGCAGCATAACGGAGTTCCATAATCTCCCACAAGTTTTTTGGTGAAGTCCCACATGAATACACTACCCACAAATGCTCGACACAGTGTTCTTTAAAATCAACCTCCTCTTAAGAAATTGCATTATGCCTCATTGAGGAAAATCCTAGTGTCGAAGATACTCCAACAAGCGGTTTTCTGGTTTATGGAATGACAATGGAGGGGCCCCACTATTTGAAACCTGGTTCTCTAGATATAATGCAACTCATGGTTCAACCATCTGAATCCCAGTTTTATTTTGATTGTGAGTTGCAACTCGCCCCCTCAAGCCATTCAGGGACATGTGGCAAATTTGGTCTAGGGGCATAAAATTATAACCGAGTAGCATAATAGAGTTTCATAAGCTCCCGGAAGTATCTTTGGCCAAGGGAAATGTGACTAAACTACCCACAAGTTTCCCACACAGTGTTCTTTAAAATCAACCTCCTCTTCATAAATTGCACTATGCCTCATTGAGAAAAACCCTAGTTCCATAGATACTCCAACAAATGGTTTTTTAGTCGACGAAATGATAGTAGAGGGGCCCCATTAGTTGAAACCCAGTGATTCGGATCCAATCCAACTTAATTTTAACCCATCTGAATCTCAGTTTGAGTTTTACTGTGAGTTGAAACTTGACTCCTCAAGCCACTAAGGGACATGTTGCAAATTTGGTCCGGTGGCATAAAATCCAAACTGAGAAACACAAAAACGTTTTGTAAGCTCCCACAAGTTTTTTTGGCCAATTACCACATGAATAAACTACTCACAAACACCCCACACAATTTTGTTTAAAATCAGCCTCCTCTTCAGAAATTGCATTATGTCTCATCGAGCAAAACCCTAGTGCCAGAGATACTCCAAAAGATGGTTTTTCAGTTAATGGAATGACAACAAAGGGGCCCCACTAGATGAAACCCAGTGCTAGGGATCCAATACAACCTACATTTCACCCATCCAAATCATGTTTTGATTTTTATCACTAGTTGTAACTCACATCCTCAAGCCATTCAGGGACATGTTGTTATGGAAATGCAAGGAAAGGCAAAGCAAGGCAAGGAAAGGAAATTGAAGGCAATACATGACAAGGCTAAGCATGGCATGAAATTGTAGGGAAAGGAAAGGCTTAGCTCTAGGTCTAGGTGTTTGTGTAGGTCTAGGTCTAGGTAAATCCTATTAATTATGATAATACATGTTTGACAACTATGAAGATACATTAGATATATGACTAGAGAAAGATTATTTTATGACATTGAAATTCTCATGCAAGTATTTTTATCTAAGATATATGGGATAATAAGTTGTATAATTACATTCTTAATGAATCCTTTGATTTTAATTTTTATTTATTAAACTTGTTCATTTAGTATAAGCATTATTTATGTATTAAACTTGTCCATTTAGTTCAAGCATTATTTATGTATTAAACGTGTTCATTTAGGCAAGTCATCGCATGGATTGGCATGGCAAGTGAAGGAAAGGAAAGGCACGACATGACATGGAAAGGAATGGTATGGAAAGACATGGCATGGAAAGTCAAGTCATGGAAAGTGAAGGAAAGACAATGCATGACATGGAAAGGGAAGGCATGACATGGAAATGAAAGGAAAGGAATGGCATGGAAAGGAAATGCAAGTCATGGCATGGAAAGGAAAGGCAGGGCATGGAAAGGAAATACATGTTATGGAATGGAAAGGCATGGCAATGCAAGTGAAGGAAATGCAAGGCATGGAATTTCATGTCAAGTAAAGGAATGGGAAGGCATGGCATGTAAATTGAAGGAAAGGCAATACATGACCTGGCATGGAAAGGAAAGGCATGGCATGGAAAGGCATGGAAAGTCAAGGAAAGGAAAGGCACGAAAATTAAAGGAAAGGAAAGGAATGGCATGGAAAGGAAAAGAATGGCATGGCATGGAATGGAATACATTGCCTTCATATACTTTACCTTCACTTTCCTTTCCTTCACTTTCACTTTCATTTCCTTCACTTGCATTTCCTTTCCTTCCATACCTTGCATACCTTGCCTTCACTTTCCTTGACTTAAATTGCCTTTCCTTGCAAGGCATACCATACCATACCATACCATACCATTGCAAGGCAAGGCATGGAAAGGCAATTCATACCATACCATACCATCCCATGGCAAGGTAGGGCAAGGAAAGGAAAGGCAAGGCATATCATACCATAACATACCATACCATGGCATGGCAAGGCAAGGAATACCATACCTTACCATACCATACCATACCATAGAATGGAAAGGAAAGGAATATCATACCATACCATACCATACCATACCATGGCATGGAATGACAAGTAAAGGCATAACATACCATACCATACCATACCATACCATACCATGGCATGGAATGACAAGTAAAGGCATAACATACCATACCATACCATACGATGAAAAGGATACCATACCATACCATACCATACCATGGCATGGAATGACAAGGAAAGTCATAACATACCATACCATACAATGAAAAGGATACCATACCATACCATATCATACCATACCAAGGGATACCATAGAATACCATACCATACCATGGCAAGGAAAGACAAGGAATACCATACCATACCATACCATACATTACCATGGTAAGGCAAGGCAAGGTAAGACAAGGCAACACAAGGCATACCATACCATACCATACCATGGCAAGGAAAGGAATGAAAAGGAAAGGCATGTAAAAGGAAATTCATGCAAAGGAAACGAATGTCATGGTATGGCATGGCATGGAATAACATTGGAATTGACATGGCAATGGCATGACATTGCAAGGCATGGAAAGGAATGGCATGGCATGGAAAGGAAAGGCATTGCAAAGCATGGCATGACATGTCATGGAAAGGAAAGGAAATGCATGGCATGGAAAGGAAAGGCAAGGAAAGGAATGGTATGGAAAGGAATGAAAAGGAAACACATGTCATGGCATGGCAAGGCAAGCTTAGGAAAGAAAATGCAAGACATGGCATGGAATGGAAAGGAAAGACAATGAAATGCAAGTCAAGTCATGGCATGGGAAGGAATGATATAGAATGGAAAGGAAATTCAAGGCATGACATGACAAGGCATGCAAAGGAAAGGAATGGCGTGACAAGGCAAGGCAAGGCATGACAATGGAAAGGCATGACAATGGTATGGAATAACAATGGCATGCCATGTCATGGCTTGGGATGGAATGGAAATGGAATGACAAGGATTGGAAAGGCATGACATGGCATGGAAATTGAAGGAAATTCATGGCATGGCATGGTAATGCAAGGAATTACATGGAAATTCATGGCATGGAAAGGCAAGGCATAGCATGGAAAGGCATGGAAAGGAAAGGAAATACAAGGCATGGCATGGCATGGAAAGTCATGACAGGGCATGTCAATGCAAGGAATGACATGGAAAGTCATGGCATGGAAAGGAAATGAATAACATGGCAAGGCATGGAAATGAAAGGAAATGCAAGGCATGGCATCGTATGGCATCACATGGCATGGAAAGGCAAGGAAAGGTAACGCATGACATGTCATGGAATGACATGGAAAGGAAAGGAATGCCATGGCATGGAAAGGAAAGGCACAACATGGAATTGCAAGGCATGGAAATGGAAGGAAAGACATGGCATGGAATGAAAAGGAATGGAATGGAATGGGAAGGAATGGCATGTAAATGAAATTCAAGTCATGGCATGGAAAGGAGAGGAGAGGAAAGGCATGGAAATGGCATGGCAAGGAAATCGAATGTCATGGAAATGGAATGGCATGGCATGGAATGGAATAGCTTGGTAAGGCATGGAAATTGTATGGCAATAGCATGGAATGGAAAGGAATGGAAATGGGGTGTAAATGGAAATGGCATGCCATGGAATGGATTGAAAAGGAATGACAATGGAATCGCAATGGCATGACATGGAAAGGCATGGCATGACAATGTCATGGAATCAACAGGTTTGTAGGATTGAGTTTGGGAGGGTTCTTTGTCTCCTTGTGTTCTCTAACCCGAAAATTGTGTAGGAATGTGAAATAAACTCTCATAGATGGTGAAGGGAAAAGAATAATGGTTTTAGGTCTCCCTGGAAGAATTTTGGTAGCATATCATTACTTTCTATGGTGAGTCATGAAATGGGACCTCAAAACCTTTATTTTTATGTGGAAAATGATACCCATTCTAAGATATAGTTTGTTGGATCATGTTGCCATTGATGCCAATTGTTTGATTGATTGATGTCAAGTATATTATGCATAGAATGGATAGATGTCAAGTATATTATGCATATGATGTCATGCATAGATGAATATGGATCAATGAGTTTCCCTTGATACATGATGAAAATATGAAGATGGATCGATGTGGTTTCTTTGATATATGATGCATAGTTAGATTGATCATTATAGTCTTATCATGGTTGATAAAGTGCACAAATGTATGAACTCCAAATTTGTCCCCTTATGGTGAAATCCCTCACGGTAAGACAATTTATGGTTGAGTTATCCTATAATAATGGTTTGAGAACCCATGTTTGAATGTGGAATAATGAGATGAAGATAAATGAAGTTGGTGGTGAAACTATCCTAGATGGATAGTTGTTGTCATGCCATTTCCGGTGGTATGTGAAATGTCCCATAACTCCTCATGGTTTGAGATTTATGGACTTACGAAGTTGCAGGAGCCTCATATGTTGGCTTGAAGCCCCAACAGGTCAAATAAGTCAAAGAGATTGCAAAGAAGAAATTATTATTTAAATGATAAATTAAAGTGACAAAGTCAAGAAGGCTTATTTAAATAATAAAGTGAAGAGACAAAATCAAAGAAGATCATTCAAATGATAAAGTGAGGTGAAAAAGTCAAGGAGGAATATTTAAATGATAAACTAATGGAGAAATTTCTAATTATGGAAAGTGGTTAACCCTAAAATGAGGAAAATAGGTTAAGTGACCTAGAAGTGGGATAAGTGACCTAGAAGATGAAGAGTATAAATAATAGGCTAGGGTCTCTTGTGTAAGTGCAATCTCTTGTGTATCTTTGGTGAGCATATTGTATGCATCTCTTGAGAATGATTGAAGATCCATTTTGAGAGAGAGAGTATGGAGGATCTCATGGATGCATCAAAGTTTCAGAAAATTCTGAGATCATGATGACAAAAGTCTCAGAGGTTCAAAAACCCTAGTTTCTGAGGTATACATGGGTTGCAGTGGGACAGGGCACGTACATATGCGAGTTGTATGAAGACATGTCGCGTACAATGGATGAAGTCATGGAGATTGGTGTTTGAGCTGATGACTGGCTATTGAAGACTGAGGTAGGTTCCATATCTTCATTCTATGGGTCCATATCTGCCATAGAAATTCTGGTATGGTTATATTATTGTCTTGATGGATATTATTGCTTATTTTGTGGTGAATGTTTAAGGCATTCTTGGTATGGTTGTTATGATGAGATTTGCGTTGGTTTATGGAGTGAGCAACACTCTTATGATTCAGTGTTAATATGATTGCTATAGTATACTGGTTTCTTATACATGATTGAATAGTATTCATATTGTATGGTTTAAAAACATGAATAAGTTATTGGAGAGCTTGGATGTGTTGTTACTGGCTATGGGTCAGTTTGGACAATGAAAGACAAAAGAGAATATGATTGAAAGTTGCAGAGGATCTGAGTTGATTTTGAAGAGAAAACCCTAAGTAACTCAGAAGGCATACACAAGTTGTAATACAAACTAACCATGTACGCATACGGGCTGTAGTGAGCCAGGGTGTGTACACACACAGGCTACACTATTGATAGGTCGCGTACCTATGACAGATTGATATTTGTGGAGGATTGTTGCCTCATCTCAGTTGGTGATAAAGATGTAAGTTGAGTATTGCATATAGAGATGGTGCTCTTGTAGAGTTGTACTCTATTCAGTTGTTGCTGAAAAACCCCAGGGATTGAAGTCTGTAATAAAAATAAAATTGTACATACATCTTGTGTTATTTGTGTTCCTTGTGGTGATGATTTTTTGATGATATTTTGTTGATATATGTTCACATCTAACTGGTTATAAATGACAATAATAAGTAATGAGTAAATAATGATTGCTAACTAATGAGTTTTGTGTAAGAGGGAAGTTGGGAAAAAGAGCTCCACACTCATTCACCCCCCCCCCCTCTAAGTGTGGTCGATGTGTCCAACAATTGGTATCAGATAAGGCCTTCACTATAAGCCTGAACAAGATTGAAGGTGATCTATAGACACACAAATAGATGATGAAGTTCCAATCCTTGATGAGGAAAACTATTCTACCTGGAGAATAGAGATGAGAGTACACTTGAAGGAAATGGGAGCAGTTATTTGGAAGGCAGCCATTGGTGGATCATTTTCATTGAATAACAAGTCAAAGTATGCAGCTCAAAGGGAAGGAAAGAATAATGATGCATTGGATCTCAACACCATTCTTAGTGGACTCTCAAGTCCTATCAAAGAGAGCATGGGACAATGCACTTCCACCAAGGATCTATGGCTAAAGCTAGAGGAGACATATCAAAGCAAGAAGGATAAGGAATATGTTAAAGACCACTCCATCAAGATCATTAAAGGTAAATAATCTCCAAAAACTCTTGAATTCATTATTTCTAAATGTGAGCTTGAAAAAATTTCAAATGAAGAAAAACAATCAAGTGATGATGTTAGCACAAATGAAGATCTTGAAGACATTTCAAATGAAAGCAAAGAATCATGTAATGATGTTGGAAAAAATCAAGATATCGAAGGTATTTCAAATGAAGGTTAAGAATCTCCAAAGACTCTTGATTGCAATGATTCAAAATGTGATGATGTTTAATTTTTCTCTACAAGTGAAGAATAGTTTGTGTATTGTTTGATGGTAGTTATCCCATGGAAATAATAGAAGAATATCTATTAGAACTTCAAAATAAAGTTGAAGATGGTTTATATGAATATAGAAATGACCATTATTATATAGACTATAGCTATCTTTTGGATAACACTAAGAATTTTCTTAGGAGGATTCAAAGGCACAACTTGAAGTTAAAGGAAATACTCAAAGAACAAGAAGAGAGTAATAAGACTCAATTAGAAGAAAAGGAAGAAGAGATCACAAGACTAAAGAATGAAAAAGAAGATATGAAGGTAGATGATGAAATTAGCAAAAGTTTTGAAACTATTGTCCATCTCAAGACAAAAATTGAAGAATCCAAAAGGGTAGAGGTAGAGGAACTATTGAAGAATCAAATTAATGAAAAGGAAGAGTCATGTCATAAGTTAGAATATGAAGCTATTGATCTTCGAAAGAAAGTAGAGAAGTCAAAGAAATTCTTGAATAGCTCACTAATCTTGAATGAGATCTTGGGAATTCAAAGATCACCAAATGATAAATCAGGTCTTGGATACAAGAAAGAAGCTACACGCGTTGAAGCAAGCACCTCAAAGAAGCATGAGGTAAAGAATGAATAAAAGATTGCAAGTCAACCATATACAAAAGACAAGGAAAGTTTCAAAAGAAATACATAAAGAATATACCTTTACACCTCAAATAAAATGGACACCAATGCAAATGTGTTGGAGATGTGACCAAGTAGGACACATTGTTGTTCATTGTCACAACATAAGATGCTACAGCTATAATAGATTTGGCCAGAAATCCCAGGATTGTTGGAACACAAGAAGAAGGTCCAACATGAGGACTTCGTATAGCATGAATAGAAGAAGGAATGAAGTAAGGAAGGGAGACATATTTGAAAATATGGAAGATTAGAGATCAAGTTTTGAGAAGTAGGGACACCTTTAGAAGTGGGTGAAGAAGACTGAGCAACCAGAGTAGAATGGAAGCCTTGAGCGAAGCTCAAGTGTGTCATCTACTGAAGCATACATGGGTGACTGTGGTAACAGTTGCGTACATATGCAGGATGAACTTGAATAGGTCGCATACATACGTGAGCTATCTGTGCATCAAGCCATGTATATATGCAAAATCCTTGGGAAAGGGGATATGTACATGGGTTGCAGCTTGATGCGATGGAACAACTCTGTGTTGCAAGGTCTGACATGGTTTGTTGCAGGTTCTGACACTGTTTTTTGCATGTTTTCATGATTCTATATTGGATTATGTAATGTGATGATAAAAAATAATGAAAGGATATATTCGATGAATGACACTAACCCATGAGTATGGATTGAGGCATTTACTATTCAAGAACAATGTTGGTTATGACAGTGAGGTTATGGAACCTTGGTCATGTGATATATATTGATTATGCTAGCTAGATATGTCATTGATCTATTGAAGAATACTACTTGTGCATGTGTTTTTGGATGCTTAGTATTTGTTGTAGTGAATGGAGGATTGATGTTGATCTGTTGGTGTACATGGATGGTACATATTTTGAGTTTCATTGATACATCTTAGGATGTATTGTTGGAAGCTTACTTGTTGGAAACCCGATGCATGCATTTGGAATATGGATGGGCTACATATTGGGACATGTAATTAGTGAGTTGATGAGGTGATCATGTTTTACATCATTTATGATCTATAGTTGATGCATGATTGGTACATTTATAGTATATTGGTAGAGGCGCCTACTAGCAGGTTGATTGGCACATATTTTATGGAGGATTTGGTATAAATGTATGAGGATTAATCATGTTGTGGTATTGGTGTATGGTTGATGTACTTTATTGGAAACATTTGGTGATACATGTTGACGTACATGTTTGGTACACTCATAGATAGCATATGCTTGATGATAGTACACCATTGGTATTACTTGATTAGCACAACAATTGGTATTTGTTTGAGATACATGGTTATGGAATTTGGTTCATATCATGAGTGATATGACACTTGTTTGGTATGTTGGTAGATGCACATGTTGGCATATTGATGGTTGATACATTCCAATGATGAGATCTTATGGCACATTGTATGGTATTGATGTACATGGGTGTTGTGCATGATGGGCACACAATTGGCGCATGATGTACCTGGGTGATGTTCTACCTATGATTCTCTATTTTATTGTTGACATATATTTTGTTTCATGAAGGTTGGTATGGCATGAGTTTGATGCATGAACAGGTCCAAGGATCATCATATGGTATAATATTGTTCATATTGCAGAGAATATAGGGTAAGACATACCCATAGGGGGAGTCATTCTTCTTCCCATGGTTCTAGGAGGAGAAACGATCCCTATACTTGAAGAAATAACAAAAAGGCATAGTTCCAGGGGGAGAAATGGTCACAGGGGGAGTATGAGAGATGTATCTTCAACATTACATCATAGAGATATCCCTTGTTCAAAAGGGGAGAGATTATTCAAGGGAAGATCAAAGGCATTCAGACAGGGGGAGAATCCCCGAAGAGATTTCAAGAAGGGGGAGTAGCCCCAAGGGGATAATGACCATTTTCCATTGATTTCAAAGGGGGGGAGATAGTCACATTGATGTGATTGATGTTTATTGATGGGAAGAGAGAGTCGCTTTGATATGTTTGATGACTATTGATGTAGATCATTCCTTGCCTACATGTTGTCATCAATTATTGGTGTTGACATCAATGTTGGTATTGCCATCAATGCTAAAGGGGGATATTGTTGGACCATGTTGTCATTGATGCCAATTGTTTCATTGACTGATGTCATTGATTGATGTCAAGTGGTTGAGTGATGACAAAGGATTGATTGATTGATGATTGATTTCGAATGTAATATGTATTGTCCTTGATGAGAATGGATAGCTGTCAAGTATACGATGCATATGATTTCATGCATAGATGAAGATGGATCAATGAGTTTTCATTGATACATGATGCAAAGATGAAGATGGATCGATGTGGTTTATTTGATATATGATGCATAGTTAGATTGATCATTATAGTCTTATCATGGTTGATAAAGTGCACAAATGGATGAACTCCAAAGTGGTCCCCTTATGGTGAAAGCCCTCACAAGAAGACGCTTTACAATTGATTTATCCTTGAATAATGGTTGGAGAACCCATGCTTGAATGTGGAATAATGAGATGAAGATAAATGAAGTTGGTGGTGAAACTATCCTATATGGATATTGCTTGTCATGCCAGTTCTGGTGGTATGTGGAGTGTTACATAAATCCTCATGGTTTGAGAGTTATGGAATTATGAAGTTGGAGGAGCCTCATATGTTGTCTTGAAGCCCCAACATGTCAAAGAAGTCAAAGAGATTGAAAAGAAGAAATTATTATTTAAATGATAAATTAAAGTAACAAAGTCAAGAAGGATTATTTAAATAATAAAGTGAAGAGACAAAATCAAATAAGATTATTTAAATGATAAAGTGAGGTGACAAAGTCAAGGAGGAATATTTAAATGATAAAGTAATGGAGAACTTTCTAATTATGGAAAGTGGTTAACCCTAAAATGAGGAAAATAGGTTAGGTGACCTAGAAGTGGGATAAGTGACCTAGAAGATGAAGAGTATAAATAAGAGGTTGGGGTCTCTTTTGAAAGTGCAATATCTTGTGTATATTTGGTGAGCATATTTTGTGCATATCTTGAGAATGATTGAAGATCCATTCTGAGAGAGAGAGAGAGTATGGAGGATCTCATGGATGCATCAAATTTTCAGCAAAGTCTGAGATCATGACGACAAACATCTTGGAGGTTCATAAAACCTAGTTTCTGAGGTATACACGGGCTTCAGTGGGCCAGGACGCGTACATACGTAGGTTGTATGAATACATGGCATGTACAGTGGATGAAGTCATGGAGATTGGTGTTTGAGATGATGAGTGGTTGTTGAAGACTGAGGCAGGTTCCAGATCTTCATTCTATGGGCTCAGATCTTCCATAGAAATTTTGGTATGGTTATATTATTGTCTTGATGGATACTATTGCTTATTGTGTGGTGAATGATTAAGGAATTATTTTTATGGATGTTATGATAAGATTTGTATTGGTTGATGGAGTGCGAAGAACTCTTATGATTCAATGTTGATATCATTGCTATAGTATACTAGTTTCTTATACATGATTGAGTAGCATTCATATTGTATGGTTGAAAAGCATGAATAAGTTATGGGAGAGCTTGGATGTGTTGTGACTGGCTGTGGGTCAGTTTGGATGGTGAAAGACAAAAGAGAATATGGTTGTAGGTTGCAGAGGATTTGAGTTGATTTTGAAGAGAAAACCCTAAGTAACTCAAAAGGCATACGCAGGTTGTAATACAGAATGACCGCATACACATGCGAGCTGTAGTGGACCAGGGCACGTACACACATGGGATGCATTACTGATAGGTCGCATACCTGTGACATATTGATATTTTTGGAGGATTGTTGTCTCATCTTAGTTGTCACTGAGGATGTAAGTTGATTCTTGCATATAGAGTTGGTGTTATTGTAGAGTTGTACTCTATTGAGTTGTTGCTGAAAAACCCCAAGGATTGAAGTTTGTAATAAAAAGAAAATTGTACATACATCTTGTGTTCTTTGTGTTCCTTGTGGTGATGATTTGTTGATGTTGTTTTGTTGATATATGTTCACATATAACTAGTTATAAATGACATCAATAAGTAATGAGTAAATAGTGATTGCTAACTAATGAGTTTTGTGTAATAGGGAAGTTGGGAAAAAGATCTCCACACTCATTCAGCCCCCCCTCTAAGTGCGGTCGGTGTGTCCAAAATAATTTCCATGTGAACTCTTGCATTCTATTGATCAAAATCAATAAGTTTAGTGGAAATCATGGAAGATTGAATAAATGTTATTAATAATTGATGGGTTTAACAAAATTTACATATACCCACTACGCAATCTAAACAAACATGAGTGCATCAATGAGTCATTGACTAGTCTTTTTGGAATTTATGAAGGGTTACATATAGACCAAGTGATTTTATGTATGTCATGCATAAAAAAAGGGGGATAATGTGTGTGCCCTAGAAAATGGTCAAATCATGGATTGAATCAACTAATAAACTAACAATTAGGATTCTCAAAGGAATGTCAAGGGAAGATGTAACACACCCACCAACCAAATCAAATTTTTTTGGTCCTCTGTCGGATTCGAACCCCTAAATAACCATGGAGGCCCAGCGTAAGCTGGCTCCTTCCTTATCCTTCTCCATTCCCACATAGTCCAGGGTTATATTCATTGTTCCATTTGAACACAGCGTCCTTTATATTTCGCGCTTCGGCGCTACAGCAAGACCCAAGCATTCTATTTTGCAACCACTGAATCCCTGTCAGGGCTGGCGAGCGACCAATAGGGATGAATCCCTACGGGGTCAACAAATGGCCAATAGGAACAAACCTCAATAGGGGTAGAGAATCTGCCAATGGGAAACAAGCCCCGTCGCGCGTTTGGGGGTAATACAGGTGGCGAGAGAAGAACGCGACACGGTGGACGCCATGACAGGAGGGGCCCCACTTCATACGTCACACTATTCCAGACCCCCCCCTCATTAAAGGTAGAATGGCAAGGGGGGTCGGGAATCCACTGGGAAACCATTGATCACGATGAGTAAATCTCGATCGTTCAAGAGTTGCGCGTCCAATTCCGAACCCCCCTCCCTACCGCTAAAGGCAGAACAGTAAGGGGGCTCCGGAATGGAACCTCAACCGTAGATCTGGACGGGTGGATTCAGGCCATCCAGATCTGCTCACCGCTTATCCTAAAGCATAACCACATCCTGGTCTAAGTTAATGTCTCGTTCCCACATCCAATGGTCATTACGGACTTGGAGATCCTCCGAAAGAATATCCTCTGTCCATCGGGGTTTTGAATATCACAACGTTGGAATACATAAAAATTGTGTCCTCGGAATCCCCGATATCCCGATATGATGTCAGCTTTCGCTAGTCCCCTGGACTAGACCTTTTGGTCCACACGACCTCCCTCTATATGACCGCAGTCATACCTTTTCATCGGGGTTTCGGGGTTTGCGATGTCAAAACACATTCACCCACGGAACTCGCGATTCCCCGAATCCCGACTCTCCTCTGCAGTGACAGCTGGCTTCCACTATGGCTCTTCCATCCTTATCGGGGTTTCAGGGTTCGCGGTTTTGATAAGCAAAGTTTCTGCATCCACAGAATCCCCGATATGCCGATTTCTCGATTCTCCAACTCTCGTCAGATTTTTGACACCTATCCCTCTGGACGGACGGTCCAGATCCTTGTCGAGATTTCACATATCGTGATTCCCATCTGCAATGGTTTCACACCTTCGAAAACTCCAATTCTCCGGGATTTGTTGACACGTGTTCCACCTAACGGGCGGTTCTGATCTTGTCGGTAAATCGTGGATCACGATTTCGTATGACAAGACTTATTTGTGCTCGGAAACTCCGATTCTCTGACTCTCGTCTGATTTTTGACACCTATCCCTCTGGATGAATGGCTCGGATTACATCGGGGTTTTCACCTGGGACTTCCCCGATCACCTGTCACCAGGACTCCCGATCCCGCGATTCTCGATTTCCCGAAATGGGAGATCTTGCGGCACGTGGCCTTCGTCGCTCGGACGGCTCAGATCTATCCTGGGGGTTTTTGCCCCTATACACTGGGGTCTTAACCCTCAGGTAACTCCGAACAAATCCAACTGCTATCGGGTTTTCCAGTCGAGATCTGATGGCTCATATCAGCTCCTATCTAGGCATTCTTCCATGACTCCCTGGACGTGGAAAAATCAACGGTCCAGATATTCTCATGGACCTTGGAGGTCTACGATCTGGAATTCTTCATTGCTCGCGAAGACACAGAAGACAAAAGGGGTAAGGCCATTAACATCCCTACTTTTTCCTACTGATCTAACGGTCGGGTGTGACAGTAGATTTCCCAATGGAATCTCGTCCATCGATCATCACCTATCAGGGATAAGGTACTTAACTTCCCATCTTTTTCATCCTATCTGACGGTGGTGAGTGACCACAGATCTCTCGACGGGATCTCGTCCGTCGATTCGATACTTCATCCTTATGATGTCCTCCCGGGTTTTCAAGAGGATCGTTCCTCCTCGTGCAGGTTTTCTAAGGTCTTACGCCTTCATATTCTCCTCCACAGTTCTTCATGGACTTTTCAAAGAGGGTCTCTCTACGGGGAGGTTTACCCAGGGCATTGTCTGAGGCAGGTAAGGGTATCGTTCTTCCGAGAACCAGATGTGAAGTCTAAACTAGATCAGTATGCATATAAATAACGATTCATGAGGACATAAGTCATACGTAGTCTTCTCATACAAGTATACAACTACTATTACTGATCATAGCACCATACAAACATTCTTATAATGAGATCATTCGCAGTTTATGAGCAGATATGTCAGCATATAAATTTCAAGATGCAATATGAACAAAACACTTATCAGAAATAACTTCAGAAATGGGTGCAACTGCTGACAGGGGTGCCCGTTTCCACCCAACCGTAGGCGTAGCGACTCCCAGCAGATTTACCACTAGCCACCCCCGAGCTGAGACCACGATGCTCTGAGACTGTGTCTCTCTGTTTTCCAGTGACCAGGAGCAAAGGTTGCAATCCTTCCTCTCTACTATCACTCACTCTGCGTGGTGCCAGAGTTTCCCTCGCGTTTTCCGTCTCAATCGCCTCTACCATACACCTTATCCTCTCGCGAGGTTGCGTGTGGTGCGATTTACCTCACACTGATCAGGCCTGACAACTCTATGGATGGGCGGTTCACCATCCCATCCCTCATCAAGCCATCCACCTACCAGTCTGCGAGCCATTAATTTTCAAGGCCAGCGAGTGGCTTTTGGTTCTCCGGGCCAGTGGAGTCCAAATATGGTATTAAATTATCGATGGAAGTTAACGCCACCTTTTCAGGTGCCTTCCACTGCCATCATGGTCTCTTTTTCTACACATCCCCTCATCAGCAGTCCTACAATAAATTCAGAATGTTATTCACATTCATTGACCTCTTCCTCAAGGTCCATTTACATCACATATTCATATTTATGAGTTTTCCATAGTTCTTGGCCAGTCCAGTTATATTTACAAGCTGGGGGAAACAGGGTGTTACAATTACCTCCCCCTTAAAAGGAACATCATCCTCGATGTTCTTATCTACTAGCATGAATTTCATGTACAGAAGTAAACAAAATTGGATATGCCAGATTCATGGCATCTTCCATCTCCCATGTAGCCTCATCTGGGCCAAAATGTTTCCACTGCACCTTGACCTGTGCAATCGTTCTGTTCTGGAGCGGGGTTTCCTTTCTGTCCAGTATGCATTGGGGTTCTGGTAGAAATTCTCCCTCCGGTTCCACCTGGATCACAGACCAGTCAATTATATGATTAGCATTATGTATATATTTCTTTAATAATGAAACATGGAAAACATTATGTGCTTTTACTGTGGGAGGAAGTGTTAGCCGATAGGCTACAGGCCCCACTCTATCTAGAACCTCAAAGGGTCCACAATACTGGGGTTCCAGTTTGGCACAAGCTCCCATTTTCAGGGAACTCCTTATGGGCTTAATTCTGAGATATACATGATCTCCTGTTTGGAACTTTCTTGGAGTTCTCTTTTGATCAGCATAACTTTTCTGTCAGTTTTGAGCGATCTTCAGATTTTGTTTTATCTGAGTCACTTTCTGTTCCATTTCTTTCAACATATTGGGTCCAATAGAAATCCTATTTACATGATTACTCCAGCTGACTAGAGTATTACACTATCTACCATAGAGGACCTCGAACGGACTCATCTTTAAGGACGCTTGATAGCCGTTGTTGTAAGCAAATTCTATCAATGGCAGGTAGTCTTCCCATTTCCTGGGCTGATGCATCACATGCATCCTTAACATATCTTCTAATATCTGATTTATTCTTTCTGTCTGTCCATCGATTTGAGGGTGATAGGTGGTACTAAACAACAATTTGGTCTCTAAACCCGTCATCAGTGATTTCCATAATTTGGAAGTGAATTTTTTGTCTCTGTCAGATATTATCTCTTTCAGCATACCGTGCAGTCTGAATACATCTTTCATGAATACCTGGGCGATATCTATCGCCTTGCAGGTCGATTTGATGGGAATGAAATGAGCAGACTTGCTCAGTTTATCCACCACTACCATAATGGCGTCATTCTGTTTGGTTGAAGTTGGTAATCCAGTGATAAAATCCATGGAGATGGTTTCCCATTTCCATTCTGGG
>ML778025.1:294254-319953 GCA_009831015.1 Picea engelmannii | reverse complement strand
GGAATCCACTGGGAAACCATTGATCATGATGAGTAAATCTCGACCGTTTGAGAGTTGTGCGTCCAATTCCGGACCCCCCCCCTACCGCTAAAGGTAGAACAGTAAGGGGGCTCTGGAATGGAACCTCAGCCATAGATCTGGACGGGTGGATTCGGGCCATCCAGATCTGCTCACCGCTTATCCTAAAACATAACCACGTCCTGGTCTAAGTTAACGTCTCATTCCCACATCCAACGGTCATTACGGACCCAGAGATCCTCCGAAAGAATCATTTCCGTCCATCGGGGTTTCGAATATAACAACATTGGAATACATAAACATTTTGTCCTCGGAATCCCCAATATCCCGATATGACATCATCTTTCGCTAGTCCCCTGGACTAGAACTTTTGGTCCACACGACCTCCCTCTATATGACCTCAGTCATACCTTTTCATCGATCTTTCGGGGTTTGCGATGTCAAAATACATTCACCCACGGAACTCGCGATTCCCCGAATCCCGACTCTCCTCTGCAGCGACAGTTGGCTTCCACTATGGCTCTTTCCTCCTTATCGGGGTTTCGGGGTTTGTGGTTTCGATATGCAAAGTTTTTGCGTCCACAGAATCCCCGATATGCCGATTTCCCGATTCTTTGACTCTCGTCAGATTTTTGACACCTGTCCCTCTGGACGGATGGTCCAGATCCTTGTCGAGATTTCGCGTATCGCGATTCCCATCTGCAAGGGTTTCACACCTTCGAAAACTCCGATTCTTCGGGATCTGTTGACATGTGTTCCACCTAACAGACGGTTCTGATCTTGTCAGTAAATCGCAGATCGTGATTTCGTATGACAAGACTTCTTTGTGCTCGAAAACTACGATTCTCCAACTCTCGTCAGATTTTTGACACCTGTTCCTCTGGATGGACAGCTCGGATTACATCGGGGTTTTCACCTGGGACTTCCTTGATCTCTTGTCACCAGGACTCCCGATCCAGCGATTCCTGATTTCCCAAAATGGGAGATCTCGCGGCACGTGGCCTCTGTCGCTCGGACGACTCAGATCTATCCTGGGGGTTTTCTCCCCTATACACTGGGGTATTAACCCTCAGGTAACTTCGAACAGATCCAACGGTTGTCGGGTTTTCTAGTCGATATTTGATGGCTCAGATCAGCTCCTATCTAGGCATTCTTCCATGACTCCCTGGACGTGGAAAAATCAACGGTCCAGATATTCTCATGGACCTTGGAGGTCTACGATCTAGAATTCTTTGTTGCCCGCGAAGACACAGAAGACAAAAGGGGTAAGGCCATTAACATCCCTACCTTTTCCTACCGATCTAACGGTCGGGTGTGACCATAGATTTCTCAATGGAATCTCGTCCATTGATCATCACCTATTAGGGATAAGGTACTTAACTTGCCAGTTTTTTTCTCCGATCTAACGGTGGTGAGTGACCACAGATCTCCCGACGGGATCTCGTCCATCGATTCGATACTTCGTCCTTATGTTGTCCTCCCAGGTTTTCAAGAGGATCGTTCCTCCTTGTGCAGGTTTTCTAAGGTCTTACGCCTTCATCTTCTCCTCCACAGTTCTTCATGGAATTTTCAAGGAGGGTCTCTCTATGGGGAGGTTTACCCAGGGCATTGTCTGAGGCAGGTAAGGGTATCGTTCTCCCGAGAACCAAACCTGAAGTCTAAACTAGATCAGTACGCATATAAATAATGATTCATGAGGACATAATTCATACGTATTCTTCTCATACAAGTATACAACTACTATTACTGATCATAGCACCATACAGACATTCTTATAATGAGATCATTCGCATTTTATGAGCATATATGTCAGCATATAAATTTCAAGATGCAATATGAACAAAACACTTATCAGAAATAACTTTAGAAATTGGTTCAACTGCTGAGAGGGGTGCCTGTTTCCACCCAACCGTAGGCGTAGCGACTCCCAACGGATTTACCACTAGCCACCCCCGAGCTGAGATCACGATTCTCTGAGACTGCGTCTCTCTGTCTGCTAGTGACCAGGAGTGAAGGTTGCAATCCTTCCTCTCTGCTATCACTCACTCTGCGTGGTGCCAGAGTTCCCCTCGCATCTTCCCTCTCAATCGCTTCTGCCATACGCCTTATCCTCTCGTGAGGTTGTGTGTGGCGCGATTTCCCTCGCACTGATCAGGCCTGACGGCTCTACAGAAGGGCGGTTCACCATCCAATCCCTCATCAAGCCATCTGCCTACCAGTCTGCGAGTCATTAATTTTCAGGGCTAGTGAGCTGCTTTTGGTTCTCCGGGCCAGTGGAGTCCAAATACGGTATTAAATTCTCGGTGGAAGTTAACGCCACCTTTTCAGGTGCCTTCCACCACCATCGTGGTCTCTTTTTCTGCACATCCCCTCATCAGCAGTCCTGCAATAAATTTAGAATGTTATTCACATTCATTGACCTCTTCCTCAAGGTCCATTTACATGACATATTCATATTTATGATTTTTCCATAGTTCTTGGCCAGTCCAGTTATATTTACAAGTTGGGGGAAACAGGGTGTTATAGAAGACTAGGGTCAAGGTTTTGTCCTAAGGAGACTAGGAATACTAGGAATTATACCTATAGGAGAAAATAAAGACTTTTATCATGTAGCTCTGGTAAGAGAAGAAGTTTGGGTTTTGTGGCATTTGAAAACCGTAGTGCTACCTAATGGTCTTGTTATCAAGAAGATAGAGGGAGTTGATCTTGTACAAGCGTGGGATATAAATGTAGGTTACAAAGATGACTTACCATTGTGAATGCTACCTTGTTGATGATCTCTAATGGAGTGAGATATTGGATAATGTCATATTATGGTTTCCATCCCTAGGGTTTGAAGAGCCCGACTTCTAAAACCCCCTGATAAGATATTGGTAGGTGCATGTAATTCATATTCTAAATATATATGAAGTGTTTGGGTTGTCCAAATTTTGTGTACTTTCATAATTGAAGTTTAGCTTATGTCATATTCATAATTGATTAATTCTAGTACGAGTTATGGAGGTTAATTTGACATAACATTGAGCTGATATTGTTAAGTAATTTACAATTATGTAGAAGATAAATGAGAAAAAACTATTTCTATAAGAAATTATTGTAATATGCCATTTTTTAGGTCACAATATTTTCAAGTAAACACTATTTGAGTGTGGATTGCCATTGGATTTAGATGGAGATAATTCAAGAGGTAGTCCATATTGTTGGTTGTCATTTAGAATATGGATATCCACAACATTAATAAGGAATGATCTATCAATGATGTAGAGATACATGGTTGATTAGCAAGCAATGCTACTTGAGAACCATTAAGTGCTTATGGATTTAGCACATAGCAATATTTTCCACCATAATATATTCCTTAATGTGTAATGAAATTATTTATAATCACTTTAGAAAATATCATTATAATATTTACCTCCCCCACCCCCTCTCCAATATTCATGGATCCTCCTCCTACCATGGGTAAACATTTACCCATGTCCCTACCCCAACCAGTACTTGCCCCACATCTGGTTCCCCCACCAACAACCTCGTATCCACCCAGTAATAGTGGAGCCACCTCCACTTCTTACAACCCATATGGAACCCCACAAGGTAATCCAAATTATCATTTTTTTGGGTCTTCCCCAACATGTTGTACCCCAACACAAACAAAACCAGGAAGGGGTCAACTTCATCTAACCTTCCCCTCTCAAACAGGTTCAATCATGTGAACAGTTGAATACAACCAAATCACCTCAACAACCCAATAACAACTAGAAGAAAGGAAATTATAGGAACCAAGAATAAGGTGGGAACCCCCCACAAAAAAATCCCCAATCTGGGGGCAACCAACACCAACCCAATCCAAACCCTCAAAGGGGAAATCAAAATGGCCAACCATGCCAAGGGATAAATAACAATATTTGAGCCAACTAACCTTACACATTATGTGGCGAATATGGCCATTACACTTAGCACTTCCCCCAAATCATTGACTACAAACGTATGAAGGAAGCCATGAATCCCCCGTGGACACCTAACCCCCAAGGGCCACCACAAGGACCTCCAAATTATATTCCACCACCACCATCGATGGTATTACAAAACCCCATCCCACACCAAAAAATCATTAACACTCAACCATAAGTGACCCAACTCCCACACCCATAGGGGTAGTTCCCTACACCCGACTAGTCCCACTTAGGTAGTACCACCGTCATATCCTCCTCATTCCTGAAGATGAAATCCTTTTACAAACTCATAGTCTCCAATATGGTACACCCCCTGATCCACTAAGCACCACTTCGGAAGCTCCCCAACCACCAACCGGACAACTTTTGATGATCCCTCGTCCTAACACTAAAGCTATCGTCTGCATGCCTTGCGCACCATTGAGTAGTAATGTGCATAATACTCATGCTCAGGCCTCTCATATCTAAAACCTTATTGACGATATATAAAAATCACCATCTTCCATTTCACCGATGGAAGTCCTTCACACATGCCCTTCCCAATGAAAGGAATTATTCTCACAATTGGGGGTGGTAGATCCCACATACACCCATCTAATCACATTTGACTTAGACATAGCAAACCCATGACTCCCATCCTTAGTCGCATTCCAAATTCTATTCAAAATATGGAATATCAGCATCCATTGTTGCATCATTGATGAAGTATCATATACTTGCATCATGTCCAAAATAGTATGGCAGCAACTTGGTTTACCTGAGTTAATCCCCTCCATCAGCCTTCGCGATTATGAGAGTAGACCATCCCAAATAGAAGGCTTGTATCAAAATGTTACGGTGGAATTAGGTGGAAAGACAATCCTAATAAACATAGAAGTCATAGACACCCCATTATATTACAATATCCTTTTTGGTTGAAGATAAATGTACTCCATGCAGGTCGTAGCTTCCTCGGTCTTTCGTACCATGTTATTCCCTCACAATGGGAAAATTGTCACCATTGATCAATTGAACCACTATGAACCTAACTAATCAAGACACATTAACAAAATCATGTCACTCATATGCTCCAGGTTTGACCTTGTACCAATGGTATATGTCAGACCAGGACTATTTCATGACCCATCCTTACTAGGGTCATATCCGAGCTACCTCAGTCCCACCCTCGACACAACCAATGTTTGTATAGTTACCTCAGATGGGTGGAGATTCGTGACACCTCTCCTTCTATAAAATCATTGGTCCTTCCATAGAGGGTCCTCCTGAGGGACACCCTTAGTATAATCAATCAAAAACCCACCAACCATTGGTCAAATCCCTCTTTATCAGACGATCACATGGGACATTACCCAAATACCATTATTTTATCCTCCCCTAGTAGTAACAACATATCAAGTTGTTTCTACTCTCACTTTACCTAATATGGTTATATCCATCCTTGTATGGTATCTAGAACCACCAATTATGGTACGAGGCTTATCCCTCCCTTCTCAACCCGCAGTACCATTACCACAATCAGTGGCTCACCAACCCACTCACTCAACTAGTCACACAGTTGGGGGTAATTTTACCACCATAGGAGACACTAATTCTCACAAAGGGGGCACCACCAGAAACCAACAAGGCATGTACAAGAATAAGGAAACTTCCCTCCATTCCCCACCATGCATCCCACCTCCATGCACAATGTGCACCACCATTGGACATCCTACCAATATTTTACCCCCTTTACTCGAGTTACCAAATCTCATTCCAAAACCTATAAGTACACCACTACTACCCACACGAGTATCCCCACCAATCTCCCCATAACCTTATTCCTCCAAAACCCCCAACTTTAGAACTAAGAACAATTGTGCTATGTGGTCTTAGTACAACCATTACATGCATTTTGGCACAAGGGTAGACCCAGGGTTCAATGCTACAACAGTGCACCAACAAAACCCTAACTACCGACCCTTTCGGCAACACCTGCAAAGTAGATGAAGTCTCACCTAAGGTAGAGGAAGGGGTGGTTGCAGGACTCAGATGTCTGCAAACTTAGCTGGGACACAGATCTGTGATTCTAACACTTAACAAAGCACTTAGAAGTTAATCTTCATCGATATTCAGTTCTTAGTAACAGTGGAGACACACCCTAATTACAGAGTATCGCAGTATGCAACCAGATCCATCATCTAATAACACTTAACATAAAAGAAACACATTACATCCAGAAGATTCAAGCACTAAGAACATACACATACGTCAGATCTAGCATTCATTCATATGATTAGGCACAAAGCAACATCAGATCTATCTAACATTCATCACATAGAAACACATTGATACATTGCACAAAGCAGAGCAACACAACATGTACGTGGTTCACCCCCATCCTAGGGCTACGTCCACCAACTCTTCTTCTTTATTAATGTCTTCAATCGGTTACAGGACACAGTCACCAAAAACCATTTTGCACATAGGACAAAAGATCTGTGCAACTCACTAGATCCTTCTTCCTTGCGTTATAGCACATAACCTTCTATAATCTCTATAATAACTTGCACTTAGCTCTATAACCCTTCTACAATCATGCACAAAGTAATACTATCACTTAGCTCTCATCACATAGATAGGCTACCATCCTACACTTACTTCACCTAGACATCTATTTATACATACAAAAGTGGGCCTAAGTGTGGGTAAACCCACAGACTGACATCCCTTTCCCATTGCATTGTCCCAAAACCCAAAAAAGGGACCGAAAGTGGGTCGAGATCCCATGATATCTGCTTCATTTGGTGCTCCATCTTCGACAAGCTGTCGAAGTCCCAAAAATGGTCAAATATGACCAAGTGTTCCTCAAAACTTGGTCAAGGGCCAACAGGCCCCCAACACTCACCTATGACTTGTCCCAAGTCACTCTGGTCTGAGCAATTCTACTTCGAATGCCTCAATACTGTCTCCAGATGCTTCGATCTACTGTAGTGCTACTGCTTCTTTCTCAGTGAACTCCTGAATAAGTGCTTCATTGACTGGTCCTTCAAGGCGTTGTTCTGCTATACTCACAACCTATTCAAGTTTTACTCCTTGGCTTTCAAGTTCAATGAATAACTGGCATGCCTTTTCTTGCACTGGTTGAAGTCATTGAGAGACTTCCATTACTTTACTCTAGAGTGTGCATACTTGTTGTTGGGTCGTGCGTTTGTCTGGAAACCTCTTCATTCTCGCAACAAGTGACAAGGCCTTTAGCTACGCTTGTAACATGTATGCCTGCTGCTGTGCGTGTTGGAGCTGCGACTCTAACGCCTGTAATTCTGTATTTTCCATGAGGTTTTCATACGTATGGGCGCTTCTGGATCTCAGTTTCTTGTATTCCAAGGCAAAGGATTTTAGTCGTTCAACTACATTTCGGGCAGTGGCCTCTCTTAGATATCTTATTTCTTGAGGTGTCTTAGGCACAGTGCAAAGTTCCAGGTCTGTGATGCGCTACTGAAGTTTCTAGATCACTCCTTCCAGTTGTGCTACCTATTGTGGAACTCATTCTTCTATATGTACTTCGATGACTTTCACAGAGCGAAGTGCTTTGTGAACCCATTTCTGTACTTTGAGTTTCTCTGTGAGAAACTATTCCCTGTCTTGCTGTAGCACTGCTTTCTCTTCCTCCCACTTTGCTTGAAGAGATAGTTTTTATTGTTCTGCATTATTGTGTTGTTCTAGAAAATCTTTTTGTGCCTACACCAAAGCTTGGGTAGCTTGCGCTGTCTCTTCTTGAGCTCGTCGAAGGTGAGCTTCAACTTTATTGGCGATTTGGTGCAGTTGGGCTGGCTCATCTCCTAGTTCTTTTGTTCCACTTGTCGAGGGTGCAATAGAAACTGGGTGGTTGGATTGTAGTGCCTGCTACACTTCTCAAAGTTCACCCTTAATTTGACTGAATACATCCTCCTTCTTTTCTTCTTTCCTTTTCGTGATCTCCAATGAAGCATCATTCAAGACAACGAATAAGAAGTTGAATTTGTCTGAGGTGAGGGTAGTCTTAAACGTAGCCCTGGTGGTTCTGGATTTCTTTTGGGATGAAGGCTTTGGCAAGGTAACCTTCCTTTTCTTGGTTGGATCCTATTCATCTCTAGGAAAAGTGACTTCACCCTTGTTTTTCTCGACTTCCATGCCACCTAGTTCTCCACCATCATCTCCCTGCTCATGTGAGGTCAAAGATGTCTCCACCAATGTGCTATGTATGTCATGCACTTCATCATTTTTCTTTGTTTTACTTGGTCCAGGTGTGTCCGGCATAGTTTCAGGGCTATCCACATTGGAAATCTCTGCGGGGTCCGCTGGAACTAGGAGGTCTGCCGACCATTCCTTAGTAATATCCTCCAAGTCATCTTCTATCAATTTGTAATATGAATGGAGTTGTTGTTTATGCTCACCAGTGCACGTTGTAATGTAGGTGAAGTGGCGGTCCGCGTTGAACTTCATCAAGGGTCTAAACCTATAAAGTGTGTTCAGGGTGATGCGCGGTGTATACTGGATTGCAATCTTCAACTGGTTGTAGTAGGCATGGAAGACGACATTGCACTACCACTGTTTTCTCATGTCGCTAGAATACCACAGCGTACAGAACTTCACGACCAATGGTTCAAAGGGTTCTATATCCGAGAAAGTGGCACCTTCTGGTAGCTCCCAGGCAATGAAAGCAATCGGTATGAGAATCCAACTAAAGTGGAAGTCATACCCTTGGTATTATGCTTCTCTTCAATCAATCTCTAGTTGATTGACAAGGTATTGCACCCAGTTCATCTGTAATCCCTCTGTGCACTTCCTTGTGAGGTCAACCACGAATCTGGTCACTTGATTTGGTCTAATATTATGAACTAACTTGCCCGTGATCAACTGACAGGCAAGGTGCACTGCGCCACTCTGGATAGAGGCTACCTTGTAGCCTCGCGTGCCCTTCTCGACATCGCCATAGGTTTCCTTAATTCTCTACGCTAATGCTTGGTCAGAGGTCTTTCTAGGGTAGAAATCATGTGGGTTAGGGCCTTGCATGCTAAGCCCTATGATCTGATTGATCAAGGTCAGATCCATAGTGATGCATAGGTTTAGCCATAGGTGTCCTCCGTGATAGAAATATAGAAGAAAATTTATGCACGCATTCACCTCCTAGTGTCTACCAAAGCGCGGGATATTCATAACATTTAGCAATGTAGACTGCGCAAGATTCTGGGTCCAAGACTGCGGGATGATCTTCGATTTCTTTCCCTTCATCTTCATTAGATACTTGTGTGGGGAAAGCATACTGTAGACTTTCCTGTTTCCGAGGTTGAATTCATTAAAATTCAACCCGCGAGCTTGTCTTGATCGACTCGAACTACGAGCACCCCTTTCGGAAGGTACACGGTGATCAAAGTATACTCGAAGTATCTGGGTACACTATCGCAGTTAATATCACGGCTCATAGGTGGTATGTATGTCGGAAAAATGTGTGGAATAAGCTTGGCATTTGCAATGTCATCTCTGTGCTTTGTTCTTTTCTCTGTCATGGTTCTAGAAGGTCCTGCTCTGCAAGCAGTTGAGGGAGAATATTGGACTCCTCTTGTTGACGACGCTTGCACACCTGTAGACATCCTTCTTTTTGACATGACTCTCTTAGTCATTAAGTCAACCAGAACTTCTTCGACTACTTTCTCTACTATGCTTAGCTCGTCCGACATACAAGATTGGGGTTGATTAAAATGGGTGTGAACTAGATTCAGTGGAGGGTATAGGAACAAGGCGATGATCATAGTGAAAAATAATCTCAGGCTATGGGCTCAAGTTCTTAGTTAGAAAAATGTATTCTCGGTGCGCGACACGACGGACTAAGTAAGAAAGTTAGCAACGGTCTTCTTGCAACGGGTATGAGGCACCATTAACTCATGTTCTTTCCATTATAGTGCGGTCTGATGGTCTAATGGTGAACCATCAATTCTTTTCAACCCGTTCAAAGAGGCAGTCGACCGATTATATCATCTTCCAACAGCTATATTGCTTCACCTCGTCGAAGTGGCCTATGTCGTTGGTTTGATATCTCGATGAAGTTCAATTTCTGCAAGTTTCCCATTCTGCGAGGTTTCCTCTAAAATATTCTGTAGTCTATCGATCTTAGATCTCCTTTCACTTAGTTTCCTAGCCTTTTTTCCAGTGAGCTTTGTATCGAGGATTCTCTTCCCATTTTGATTCTTATTTTCCTTGAACATAGGTACTTCGTGCTGCTGAGATTCTCTCCTAAGACCCAGGTGTAATAATTCTTCTTTTTTTGGGACTTGTTCTTCGGTCTTCTGTGAGCCTTCTGACATTCTTTCAACTTCAACTTTTGTGCCTCTAACGATAAGTGGCTTTGATCTGTTCCCCTCTTCTTCAATCAACTACTCAATCCTTCTGGTCATGAAATATGTTGACTCTTGTCTCAGCTATTCTAAAACTTTTTCTTCTTCTTTCTTTTTGGCTTGATCTCTCTTAATCTAAGGTTTTCCAAGTAACATAGTAAATAGGGCGTTGTCCTCAATAAACTTGATAATCTCAAAATCTTATTATGTCGAAGTTCCATTAGCATTCATAGATATCTGAGTGAGCTTTCCAAATAGGGTCACCATCTTTCCTCTAAAGAGTCCTATTCCTCTTAGTGAAGGGATCATAGCAGGTATTTTTATAGCTTCCCAAGTTCTCTCTAACATGATGTTTACTGGTGTTTCTTCATCAAGAACACAGTCAATGTCGAAATCTCGTATTCTTACTTCAATGCATTCTTTTTCTTTAAAGATCTCTAATAACCTAAAATGTTGGTGGTCATTCATGGTCTCTTTCATGTGTAGTAATACTTTCTCAGATTATTTCTGAGATTTGTCTATTTCTATAGATGTCTTAGGGTTTTCTTCATTCATATTCATTCTTTTAAGCTTAGAAATCATTCTAAGGCAATCGAACACTTCATGGTCCAAAGCTTTGCAACAAAGGCAACTAGGTCTTCCACCCGGGCATTCCTTAGCTAGATGGCCTGGTTTTCTGCAACTGTAACATAGGGTTAATCCTCTCTTTCTTGTAAATGATCCCCAACCTTTTATGTACTGTGCACTAGGATCATGGTAGCTAGCCTGTAAAAATTTCTTTCTAGGATCCTCCATCCATTGGTTAGTCCAAACATTCTTTCTATGCATAGGTATAACATATTTATCATTATTCTTACCAGATCTATTCATATCAAACCTTCTTTCTTTTAACAATGCCCTAGTTTTCAAGCTAGGACAGACTCTATCAAGCATACCTAGATCCATATTTTAGAAACAAAAATTTTCACTTATCTTACTTTTACAGAGAATAAAGCTTCCAGATCTAAAAAAATTTAGTTGTTCTTACCTCTGTCAGAGAACAAAGGTTACATATCTTACCTCTTTTTGTAGATCTGACCTCTTTTCTTAAGAAACTTCCACTTTAACCTTTCTTAGAGCACAAAGCGTTCATATATGACTTATTTTCTTCATATATGTCCTTCCTTATTTAGCACATATCTTTTCATATCAAGTGTATTACTGTGCACTAGGGCATAGGTCCATACACAGAGCTTCCAAAGTTTCAGGACAATCGTTTACACAAAGCTTCTTCTTTCTCAGTTCCCAACAATCATAGTTTCAGGTCCCAATGACATAACCATTTTTTGGCACAAGGGTAGACCCAGGGTTCAACACTACAATAATTCACCAACAAAACCCTAACTAATGACCCTTTCAACAACACCTGCGAAGCAGATGAAGTCTCACCCGAGGTAGAGGAAGGGGTGGTTGTAGGACTCAGATGTATGTAACCTTAGTTGGGAGATAGATATGTGATTCTAACACTTAACAGAGCACTTAGTAGTTAATCTTCATCAATATTCAGTTCCTAGTAACAGCGTAGACGCACACTAATTAAAGAGTATCGCAGTATGCAACCAAATCCATCATCTAATAAAACTTAACATAAAAGGAACACATTAGATCCAACAAATTCAAGCACTAAGCACATCCACATAGGTAAGATCTAGCATTCATTCACATGATTAGGCACAAAGAAACATCAAATCTATCTAACATTCATCACATAGAAACACATCGATACATCGCACAAAGAAGAGCCACACAACATGTACATGGTTCACCCCCACCCTAGGGCTATTTCCACCAACTCTTCTTCTTTATTAATGTCTTCAATCGGTTACAACACACAGTCACCAAAAACTCTTCTGCACATAGGACAGAAGATCTGCGCAGCTCGCTAGATCCTTCTTCCTTGCGTTGTAGCATAAAACCTTCTATAATATCTATAATAACTTGCACTTATCTCTGTAACCCTTCTACAATCATGCACAAATCACTACTAGCACTTAGCTCTCATCACATAGATAGGCTACCATCCTACACTTACTTCACCTAGACATCTATTTATACATACAAAAGTGGTCCTAAGCGTGGGCAAACCCACGGGCTGAAATCCCTTTCCCATTACATTGTCCCAAAACCCAAAAAGGGGCCCAAAAGTGGGCCAAGATCCCATGATCTCTGCTTCGTCTGGCACTCCATCTTCGACAGGTTTTCGAAGTCCCAAAATGGTCAAATATGACCAAGTGTTCCTCAAAAATTGATCAAGGGCCAAAAACGCACCACTTCCCAACCCTCCCTCAGTTTCAGGACACCTTGGCAGTAGTACACCAAACCACATCACCAAAGTCCTCCCAACTCATCTCCTTTGTATCAACAATTAGTGACATTCACTATATTTCTACATCAGTAAATGAGCACATGTGACGCCTTTACGCATTATGTTACTAGATGGATCATTACACATATTGATTCCAACTCATCATTGATGGATGATCATGATGTAGGGCTTCCATCCCACCCATTACACCACTAATACACAACCTAATGGACGAAGCTATAAAAAAACCTCATCCCAACAATTATGGTATACCCCCTCCATGACCAAACCTCTTTCCTTCAACCCCACTTACCATATCTATTCCACCACAAGATGGAAACTTTCCACCAAACCCTCGAAACTCTCTTATAACATCTATTTACAATATTACACCTCCCCCATACCATTCTACATCTAATTCATATATGGATATTTGGTTCATGACGTCTACTGAACTTCCTCATTCCCCTCCCATAGGTCCATCCACCTCAAAGTCTAATAATGATTCCAAATACTCAACTAAAACTCCATCCATGGATGTCTCACCTATTACCACCATGAATATCATCAGCCCAATCTCATCCATTACAAACTCGTACTCTCTCACCTTTCAATATGATGAATACATTCTAGATGTTTTTATGCGTGCCAGATTACCCATGGGATGCCTTTCATCATTGATCTTTCTTTCTTTCCCACAATTCCTTTTGACCACCTTCAAATTCCCTTGTTTGTACCATAGAAGCTAAGGATTTCATCCCCTTTCACCATGTAGACTAGTTAAAATATCCTATACCCGCACCTAATGCATTTGAATAAGGAAATATGGAAAATGTTTCACCCACAATGAATATTGATATCTCTGTCAAACACAATGGCATGGAAGAAATCACTCTAGGAGTTGCATGCTCTCCAGAGGAAATCATATCATATAAGGCCCTCTTCCAATAATATCGGGAGGTATTTTCCTATTCATACACTAAAATTCCAGGGTTAAACCCAACCATTGTTGAACATCGCATTGACACTTGGCCTGGCATTTCCCCTGTTCTCCAAAAGAAATTCCCCCTACACCCTTCCACATCCATGGTGATCAAAGTTGATATCGACAAATTACGCACAGTTGGCTTCATATACCCCATCACATACACATCTTGGGTCTCTAATCATGTCCCTATTAATAAGAAATAGGGTACCATTCAGGTTTTCACAGAATTTTGTGACCTAAACCAAGATTTTCCCAAAGACAAATTCCTCACTCCCTTCATCGACCAAGTCATCGATTCTTGTGCCGGACACGAATTTATTTCCCTCATCGGTGGATTTTTCGGCTATAACCAAATACAAATCCTTCATGCGGATCAATAAAAAACCACCTTCACAACCCCTTGTGGCACCTTTTCCTATCACGTCATGCCCTTCGGACTAAAAAACATAGGGGAAGCTTTCCAATGCATGATGACATATGCCTTCGATGATCTCACTCATATCATTCTTTCCTACTTTGATGACCTCACAACTCGGTCCAAGAAATTTTCCCAACACGTAGAATATCTATGGATCATCTTTGAATGTTTTCGAAGATACAACATTCATCTAAACCCACTTAAACGTGTCTTCTACGTCACTGCATGATTACTATTGGGATTCATAGTATCCCAATAGGAAATTACTATAGACCCCCTTAAATTTCAGGCAATCAATGAAATCCCCCCTCCCAGGAATTTATGCCAATTGCAGAGCCTCTAAGGCAAACAAAATTTCTTGTGGCATTTCATCCCTGACTATGCCATTCCTGCCCATAGCTTCTTATGACTATGATGACATGACATTTCATTTCACTGGGACTAAAATTCCAAAGATTCCTTTGATTCACTCAAAGAGGCACTCAGTAAAGCCCCATTAATTAGTCCCCCATACTATGATATAGATTACATACTCTACCTATCCGCCTCATACATTTCCCTCACCGTATTCCTCATTCAGGTTGACGATGATCAACACGAGCATGAGGAGAAGTTAGTGCTCAAATACAACCATGAGGAGAAGTTAGCGCTAGCAGTTGTCCTCACAGTTCAAAAGCTACACCACTATATCTTTCTTCGTACTACCAAATTTGTGATAGCTTCCAACCCAATGGATTACATCTTGATTCACCTCCAGATCAATGGCAAATCCGCTCACTAGATCTTCATTCTTTAATAATACGACCTATATTTTACCACCCCCAAGAGAAAAAATCCCTTGTCCTCACGGAGCTCATCATAGAATTTCCATCTAAATACTCTAACCCTTAGGTCAATGAGGATTTCCTTGATGAGCATTTATTCCTCATATCATCTGAAGACCCATGGTACAATGATATTTTGGTCTATTTCCAAACTCAAAAGTTTTGTCTTCACCTTTCTCTAGATGATTGTCTTCATATCCGAAACCAAGCCTCACGATATCTCCTCATAGGAGATGTTCTCTATCATCAAGGTGTTGATGCTATCATTCGACGATGCCTCACCCATGAAGAAGCGGAGAACATTCTCAATTATTTCCACAGTGGAACATGCAGAGGTAACCTATTTGGCATGTCCACTGCACAAAATATCATTCAGATGGATTATTTTTGGCCCATGTTGTTTCATGACAAGATCCATGTAGTTAAGCGGTGTGAAAAATGTCAGTTATATGCACAGAAGGCTCAGACACCCTCTCCCTTATACACCTAGTCATCATAGCTTGCCCCTTTTGTAAATGAGGCATTTATTTCATGACATGTAACCCTCCATCCGATAACGGACACAAGTACATCGTAGTCATCGTTGAATACTTTACAAATTGGCTGAAGCTATGCCCACATTAAACAATATGGCCGACACAATGAAACACTTTTTCTTTAACCATGTCATCTCCCACTTTGGAGTTCCCTTACGACTAGTCTTTGACCCTGGTAAGAACTTTGAAAATGAATTCTTTGTGGAGCTATGTTCCAAATTGGGATTCACCCATGAATTCGCCTCCCCTATTACCCACAGTCGAATGGGAAAGTCGAGGCAGTCAACAAATTTCTAAAAACCATGCTTCAATACATGGTGGAAAAACACAAGACTAATTGGAATCACATTCTTTTCTCATCCTTGTGGACGTATCAAAACGTTGTCGAAATGGCTATAGATTTGATGCCCTTTAACTTAGTCCACAAAATCAAGTCTGTACTCCCCATTGACTGTGAAATCCAAATGTTGTGCACTGTGATCGAGCTCTTTCCCAACACACCTTCACTTGAGCAATGTTTGTTATCCCTCGAATATCTTCATGAATATCGACGAGCCTCATTACAAAACAACGAAGTATCTAAGAAGTGGTCCAAATCCACCTTTGACTGTCAATTCAACCTTCGATGTTTTACCGAAGGTGACCTTGTATTGGCCTAGGATATCTCCCATGATACTCTTGGCCATGGAAAATTTGAGTCCTTTGGAGGGGACCCTATGCCATCTGTTATTGCCTTACTAAGGGAGCCTACATTATGGATCACCCTGAAGGCGATACCCTTAAGAACTCGATCAATGGGTTGTACTTGAATAAATTTTACCCTTGAGCATAAACATTCAAAGTTAGGTTTTCTTGCTTTCCTAGTTATTCTTAGACTTTGTATTATAGATTTATCTCCCTCATTATATGAGCCTAATCATATGTCCTTTCTTTGGACAGATGAATCCTCCATTCACTTATCACATCAGGTATGTGAATGGATCCAACCAATGGATGTAGAATCTCTCTTCGACACCCTGGGAAATTTACACCCCCAACCATGTGTTTCTCCATTCTAGCGGCATATTCCTTGGTATTGCCACAAATAACCAAACTCAATATGATTCCCTCATCGGTCTCCTCTATGAGGCTAGTCAACTTCATATTCTTCACCTCAACGTTATCCTAGATTATCATCTCATTGTCCACCAACTCAACAACGTTTATCATGTTCTTGATCCACATATTTATCGCAAGTACCTGCAATTTAAACTCTTGTTACAAAATTTTGAATCTATCACATTTACTCATATTTCAAGAAAGCTCAATCAGATGGAAAATAACATGGCGAATCAAGTACTAGATCGGAATTTATCACATTAAACATACATGTCGCATTCATCCATCATCAAATAAAACAATTACACAAACCATATCATAAAGAAAACATTCGACACATAAAATATCCAAACGGTTTACTCATATATATATCACGAGTGTCAAATATCTGTTTGATACAAAAATACAACATGCCTTAGCTCCATGGCTAGGTCGTCTCCATTAAAACCTCATTCTATACAAAATGGGATTTCATAGACTCCTATGCATCATACAAAATTAGGTTATGCCTATGCCATATCATACTATCATCTAGGGTGACCCTAGATAGGGTACATCCCCACCAGTCGGGGGTTCCCCCTAGGGGGAATATCTCTTGTGGGGATCTTCCCAGTCATGGAGGTCACTTCTATTGTTATATGTCGAATCAAGGAACACCAATATGGATCCCCACCAATGCACTGCTTCAGGGCTCTCTAGTCTCGAATCCGTGGCCATAGGTCCTCAAGAACGTTATCCAGCATGACCTCAAAGAATTTCCTTATATCCTTCGTTTCTCAGTCCCGATCCTCCTCCTCATATATACCCTCCACTTATTTAGGGCCCTCCCTTGTTGCATGTGATGGACCCACCTCATGATCATCATATTGGTGACGCCTCCTGACCCGCCCCTTTGTATCTCACTCATCCTCTAAACCCTGCGCTGCATCAGCCTCTCGACCGCTAGGTCCCAGATCTGCATATCCAAACCAAAAAAGGTGTATCATTACTTAGGAAATATAAGCATATAAAATAAAATAAGATGTCAAAATGAGAAAGTACAAAAAACTCACCTATGTCATCCCAGTCTTCACCCGGTGGCAAGTGCATGTCCGCATGTAATCTGAAATCATTCTCGTGGTACAAGAAGTCTTAAAACACCTATGGGTTCTACAATGAGACACTCTAGAAAAAAGGCATAAAGGACATCCCCACACCACCCCCACCTTGATGTGGCAATAATTGTCCCCATCTCACTAACCTCACATCATGCATCCTAGGTGGGTCCAAAATAGCCTCATGGTGTAGCAGTACTACCCTCTCAAAAATAAAAGCACATAATATGGAACTAAAGGAGAACTCACCACCTCTAGCCGCCATGCATTTGTCCAACTATGCCACAAGGAAATCATGCATCACCCAAGACCAGGAAAACATGCACCCCCCCATATCCTACTTTGTGATTTCCATCTGGGCACTCGAGATGCGTTAGGTCCTTAGTGACCCGTAAATCCATAAAATCATGGCACATAAAACCCTCTTCTCTAGAGAATCAATAGTGGTTATACTAACTGAGGCGTTTCTCATCATCGCCATCCCTGAGTAGTAGTGGTTGGTAAGTGTCCCGACACTCACCCCTGCAGTGATCCTTGGTTGTGCTGCCAACTTTTCTCCTCTAAAAGTGAGTCCAATCAGGAAATAAATATCAATCTCCATTGTGATGTAGATCTCACACCCCCACACCTCGAAGAGCTATCGATTAGGCTACCACATCCGCACTATGAAATCTGATAGTGCCTCCTACGACCAGGTCAATGAGCAATCAAAGAATGTCAATAAACCAAAACAGGACAGATGTCTCCAAATACGGGCATCCTCCCCCACCATCCTCCACAGAGACTCCCATTCTCTCTCATACAACTAGATTGGAATCCTCTCACATTGATCTATAACTTGCATCCAATCCAACAAATATGTATTAGTTTTCATCATCTAGAAAAAAACCACAAACAACCCAAATCCACATTTTTCCCTACACGACTATTCCCTGAATAAATGCGCACTTCAACATGAATTTTTCCTTAACAGTTTCTCACTTCAGCACAATTGTTCAGTTAACAGTCTTGCACATAAGTGTGATTGTTTCCTTAATATTCATGCATCAATCGCAGAACTGAAACACATATAATATCTCACATATGTGCATCGTTTCATTCAACAAATGCACATAGGAGTGCATTTATCCTTCAAACAACTGTGGACATTTGTGTGGTTCTTATCCCAATAACCGTGCCCAACCCCAATATGGACTACGTGGTGGAAATTCGGATCTTTGCACACATGCATGTGCAAACGGTTCATACAACTACACATTATGTGTGACTATATCAATTGATTATGTGTGCATATGCATGGGAATCCAAAAATCCCCCATGCGGTCCTACTTACCTAACCATAAAAGATATCGTATAGCCCCCAACTATCCCCAAACCACACCTAACCTATGCAGGAGGTTTTGTTGGCTTACCTGGATCTCTCATGGCCTGAGTCTAGGCTTCTATGCTCTTGCATGGATCACCAATGTCCAATCACACAAATCATAGATCCTCACAACAACAAGTACAAATGATGTAGCAATGTGGGCCCCATGCCCATATATACACCCCTTTACAAAAATTCCTCACTTTCATTTCAGATCATTCGAGCTCCTTTTTTTGCACCATTCACACCTCCGGGATCTAGGCCTCCTCATCTTTGCAATGATACTCTCAGTTTCTCATTTTAGTCCCAAGCCCAGGAGCCATGTTTGGTGCCCCAAGAGATGGTATGCATCACTTGTCCACATTTCATTCTCAACAAAATGTTATATATGCTTTATTTTCATATATGTTTCACATCGGGTATTTGGTTTGTATGTGTAGGTCCTCATCAACAACCTCCTTCACCATCAGTTGTGAGCTTCCCTAGGCTCCTTGCGGTATATATTCCAAAATTACATGAACTCCTTCCCTTTGCACACAATTTCATTTTCCAATCATACCCATTGGCATTTGTCCCTAAGGTCCCTACAGGTGGCTCTACAACACCCTCACCTCCATCCATTCTGGTGTTGTCATCCGCTAGCCTTCTCCCCCACATGAATCATCCCATACACATTTTCCATTAAGCACATGGAAACTCATGTTGATTATTCCCCCTTATGACTGAGAGTCCCCATAGTTATGGAAATGGTTTTTTGGCACCATTCACACCTCCGGGATCTAGGCCTCCTCATCTTTGCAATGATACTCTCAGTTTCTCATTTTAGTCCCCAGCCCATGAGCCATGTTTGGTGCCCCAAGAGCTGGTATGCATCACTTGTCCACATTTCATTCTCAAAAAAATGTTACATATGCTTTATTTTCATATATGTTTCACATCGGGTATTTGGTTTGTATGTGTAGGTCCTCATCAATAACCTCCTTCACCATCAGTTGTGAGATTCCCTAGGCTCCTTGTGGTATATATTCCAAAATTACATGAACTCCTTCCCTTTGCACACAATTTCATTTTCCAATCATACCCATTGGAATTTGTCCCTAAGGTCCCTACAGGTGGCTCTACAACACCCTCACCTCCATCCATTCTGGTGTTGTCATCCGCTAGCCTTCTCCCCCACATGAATCATACCATACACATTTTCCATTAAGCACATGGAAACTCATGTTGATTATTCCCCCTTATGACTGAGAGTCCCCATAGTTATGCATCTCAAAGAATGAACATCATACTTCTTCTCATCATTTTTTCTATCCTACCCACTATGGAATCCCACATGATATGGTTTTTATTTTCACATATGCACCTATGCATCATCATTTACCCTCCATTTCATCCACCACTACTTTACCATCTACAAGCTCATCCTCCATTCATCTACACGATATAGAAAATAACCAATGGGGCCCCCACCCTCCACCAGTATTTACTCATTCCCTATACTAACCAATCCATACTTCACTGGGGCACCTATTTATGTACATGTACTTTCAACCCCGTTATTTATTCATTTGGTAATTGTCTAATTGTATAAAGCATATTTCAATTCCAACAAGTGCAATAGATTTTGGTCATCACAGCCGACGACGTTTACCCTTGGCACAAAGCAACCCATGTCTCCCTTGGTTGGGGAATTTTTACTTTCCTCGTTACCTCTGCAAGATATTTTGGCCTTGGAAAAAATTCATACCATTACAAACAACCATGTCCCACATCACTATATTCTGACCTATTTTACATCTCCTTGTAGTCTCACCCATTCAACATAGTTTCACCTCATATCTGGCCACCCCCTTACACCAGATCATGTCTCATGGTTGTTTCCATCCATAAAACCCCCCAACCAAGGGAAGTTATTGAATTCCCGATATTCCATACATCGGTCATGATTATTATCCCATTCACCTTCCCCAATATAGTTTCTGACACCATTTTGATCAACCAGATGTCAAGAAGCCCTTTGCTTCTTGCAATCGCATCACCTTCCATGTAGAAATCAAAAAAATTGTAGGAAGGTGACAGTAGTTTGGATCTCATTCCATTATCCATGAGAATCCTTGGATGGCACATAGAGAGTCCTCATTTCTCTCTGATGTTGTTGATCCCCATGACATTCGAGTCCAACTCAGTTTCATGTTACGATGGATATTACTATGATACCATTACAATTTTCAGTATAATTCAAAGAACTATGAATTTGATAGGCCATCAATGCCTTTGAGTCATTCACCACTGATTCAAGGCCAGTTCAGTCACTAGAACCATAGTCTGTTGTTTTTTACACCCTCGAGGGCACTGCAAATATCTACTTCGTCAACAATTTTAGTTATTGTTATCCCTTTATGGTTTCATGACTGATCCAGATTTCTGAGAAGTACGAAATGAATAACAGATTGAATACCATAACACAGAGATACAGAGAACAACAACAAATATCGAGTGAACAATAACTTCTATTGAATAAAGAAAATAGGATGAAACTGTAAAAATGCAGAACTGAAACAACTTGCTCGAATGGTGGTAGCTATCTCTGAGAAGACATGTGGCTGCTACACACATATGTTTGACAAAAATGATTACAATGAGGCTCCAGGGGAATTTTTAACATTACTAATGAATTCAAAAACCATAGACATCCAAAAATCTAACCCTAGGAGATGAAATGCCAAAAGTTATGTGGCCCCTAATGGGTAAGTTGGTACCTCAACATCCAAGGGTTGTAAATTTTTCATACGAACTTCGTTTTAGGCATGTGATATCCCATTGGAAAGGTATTTTTGAGAAATACACATTATTTTTTCAAACTCTGACTCTATCTACAGTTTGACTATGGAAAAAAAAACACTTTTTAGGGCTCCAAAACAACCCTGGAAGTACATAAAGATGTACTGATATGAAAACTTCCAAAACAATCCAATTGGAATAGGTGGGAGGCCACCAATATCCACTTAGATGTTGTGTAGGGATTTAGGATAGACCCGAAAGTTCATAACCCACAATTACAAAGAAATGTCATCATTACAGAGAAATGTGTTGAACTAAGAACTTTCAAGATGAGCCAGTTGGAATAGGTGGGTGGCCACCAATATCCACCTAGATCAATCCTCCCCCATTAGGATGCAATGGTATCCATTTCATTGAGTGCCCCCATCCGATGAGGAAACATATGTTGAATTTGGACCCAAGTGACTTAGTTTCCTTGATGTGGGAGCTGCCCTGCCTTGATAACCTGATAAAGTTGGATCCTTTGTTGGAGAGTGCCCTTGACCTATGTGTCCAACATATGATCAGTGGATGCTTGTTTCATGCAGTGATGGTTGAACTCTATTGGTCTCAATTGTTTTGCGATATCTGAGGTATGAAATAATGGTGGAAAATATGGTCGAAGGAGGTCTATATTGAACATTGTGTGCAAGCCAAGGAAGGTTGGAGTGTTGATCTCAAAATCATTTCTACCCACAACCTTGGTGATAGTGTAAGGCCCATAGATAAGTGGGATAATATTTCGATGGGGACCTGTAAGGAACTCGTTCTGCAAATGTAACCAGACCTTGTCTCCCATCTAAAACTGGTGTGACACTTGGTGTTGATCGTGGCATTGATTGTACTTAGCATTGGCTTTCTACAAAATCTCATGGACCTGTTGGCAGATGTGATGAATCCCCTCAATGAATATGGTGGCTTTGTCAACCTTAGACTAAACATAGGAAGATTCTTCCTGTGTGGCTTCAAGAGGTAGTGCAACATCAATGGGACCCAAAGGTTGGAATCCCATGGGCTATGGATGATGAAGATATGGAGAGCCTTATTGTAGCTATGTTTAACATAGGGAAGAATCGCATCCCATGTATGTGTATTCTTAGAGTTTTACATGCACATGATGTGAAAAATCATTCAATTGGTGATATCTATCTGGGCATTGGTTTAGGGGTGGAAAGCAGTGGATTTAGTGAGCTTGGTGTCCAATAGGGAACAAACACTTAACCAAAATGTGCTAAGGAACTTGTTGTCCCAATATGAGGTGATGGTATGTGGTATACCAAAATGGACCCACACCCATTCAAAGAAGAGCTCGGTAGTATCTACCACTGCGATGCTCTTCTTGCAGGCTATGATAATGGCCATCTTTGAAAATCGATCAACCACCAAAAGTACACAATCATTTCCTTTCTTAGTGGATGGAAGGCCAGGCATGCAATCCATCCGGATGGATTCCCAAGGGTTCTCGAGAGTAAGTAGAGGGGTGTATAAGACTTACTTCTTGATGGTTGGCCTGGAAATGGCACACGAAGTGCAAGATCTGATACACTTTTTGATGTCTTGTCGAATTTTTGGCTAATAATTTTTTTTTTATGCAGAACGACCATAGTTTTCTCCATGCCAAAATTTCATACCATCCAACTATAGTGAGCCTCCCAAATAATCTTTGAATTCTTTCTTGTGGGAACACAGAGGTGGTCCATATGGAATAAAAGTCGATCATGGATGTGAAAATTAGTGACATCCATGCATGTACACAAGAGATGATAGGTGGTGGTGAAGTCGGGGTCATGCTGATAAAGTTGGGGCCACTCAGATGCCTCATTCCCATAGGAATGGAGCACTGTGGTGAGTGTTGTTGAAATAATGTAACTGCGGAGCATTCTTATTATTATTGGATTAAATCCCCATTGTGGATTAATCATGTCATTATTATTATTATTATTGTTATTGGATTAATCCCCATTGTGGATTAATCATGTCGGTAATTGTATAGGGACCAAATCCCCTTTTGCGGATTGGTCATCGGACAATTACAAAGGGAAGAATAAGAAGTCGGCCCCAACAGTTATTATGGAAGACCCAGAATTAATTAAAGGTGGGTTTACCCACCCAGAATGAGAGGTCGGCCCTACTATTTGTGACCTTTCACACGTGCCAGTCTTGTATAAATAAGAGGCTAGCGCCTCACTTCAAACACACAACTCACTTGCTCATTTCTCTTATGAGGCAAGCTGCAATTACCAGAGAGAGGAGAAGAAGAGTGGCGCATCTCTTGGGGAGGAATTTCTGTATTGTTTTGAGTTATCTCTTGAACATTGTATAAGCTATTTATGATAAGGAAGTTTTTGTTGGGTTTTCTTCCCCTAGAGGGCTTCCCAGGATAAATGTTGTGTCTCTTGTGAATGTGTATTTATCAGTGATCTTGTTCTTATTATGCTCTTATCTATTGAAATGCAAAGAACTATAATAATGGCATAAACATTAACATGGTTTCAGAGCCAACCTGAAGGAAGCACAATTTGCAAGAGGAAAAACGTCACTGTTACCGTACCCAAAAATTAGGGTTTTGCAAAAGTGAGTATTTTCAGCTCCCTGACCTCCTAGAAAGCTACGCCCTCCCCCAAGGATCAATTTGGCACCTAGAGCACACCTTTTCAGTGGCTGGATCTTCTGCAAAGTGAAACCCTAGTTTCACAAAGTACCAGAAAACCAGAAAACTAGTGTACCAGAGTACCAGAAGTACCAGAAAACTAGAAGCACTAGTCCAGAAATCCACAGATCAAGCTTGAGGGGGTAAAAGTTGGATTTTTGAAATTCTGACTGCACCAACTAACTCGCCTCATCCCAGTGCATCTATCCCCTAGATCAGAATTTCAAAATTTGAAGTTTGAAAAATTAGGGTTTCCTCATAAAACCCTAAGTTGCAGTTGTAGTTGTAGTCTCAGAACCAACTGCAGTTACAGTACCAGTTGCATTTGCAGCCGTAGAACCAGTTGCAATCACTCTTGAAGTTTTTGGTAATGATTACCGTTGCTACAAGATGGAGCCACTACCTGCAAATGATATCTGAGGTATGTACTCACATATGGTTAATGGTTAAACCCTAAAGAGTATTTGTAGGTGAAGGGATCTTTTTCCATAGATCCAGAAGGATCTCAAGATCCAACACATTCAGAGGAATGAAGCAACCCAGGTGTGATTATTCTAATATGCATCTATTTTTTATGAAATTATCTTGATCAATGTTGCATGTTGAAGCTATGATCAAATCATTAGAAGGACTAAAAGTTGATCATATAGCTTATCCTCTAACCTAACCTTTTGTCAAGATAGCATATTGTCTTAGTACAATAGATAGGTTGAAGAAAGTACTCGTCACTTGAGTGAAGGAGACCTGGAAGAAAAGCAAGCACTCACTCTTGAGGACAAGGCTCTAGGTTTGATTAATCAAGATTCAAAGGTACACATCACAAGCTAATGACTTTAGTTGAGATAGCAATCGTCGTAAAGTATTATACTTGATAACATGTCATAATACTTTGTTTGATATGACTAACACCTCCTCTAGGAGAAACCTCATGTGTTAGTTTCAGATTGCCATGGAAGAATGCTTGGTCACAAAACTAAGAGAGTGTTGACCTCATTTCGTATTGTATTCCTTACCTTTAATCTTTGATAAATTATAAGTAATAATCTCTAAAGGAGCTACTCTGATGATTGTTCGTGCTAATGCTTTATATTATCAATAAGGATATTATTCTTGCTTGTTGTTTTGTTGACCTTTCTCCAGGTCACATGAGGAAGCTATAGCGAAGGTTGCAGAAGGCAACATGCTAAAGAAGAAATCATAAATGAAGCAATCATCAGTGGAAAAGAAGAAGGTGGGTCAC
>ML778025.1:266896-277900 GCA_009831015.1 Picea engelmannii | reverse complement strand
CTCCTTGGTATATATAGGAGACTAGGAGGTATAATTACAACTAATGGCCTAAAGATGACATAAATAAAATAACATTACTAATATAATATGCCCCAATTAAGGGGTAATGAGCCAATATTAGGGCTTAACACCCTCACTCTGTATCCCACTCCCTCTCCATTTCTCTCTCTCCTTCCCAACCTCTCTCTCTCTCTCTCTCACACACACACTCTCTCTCTCTCTCCTCTCCTCCATCCCTTCCTTTGTCCCTCCCTCTGTATTCTACTCTCTCTCCTCTCTCTTTATCTCTCACCTTTTCACTTTCTCACTCACTTTCTATCTCCCCCTCTCCCTCTATTTGTCTCCCCTCTACCCCTTGTTCCCTCTCTCCCTATTTCTCTTTGTCTCCACCCACCCATTCCCCCATCTCTCTCTCTTTACCTCTCTCTTTCCCTTACTCTCTTTCTCTCTCTCCCCTTTGTTACATAATGTTTCTCCCACGAATAGATGAAACTTCCCTTGGATTATAGATCCCTATACCAAGAAAGAAACACAACAAGATGACACTAACATCCCTTTGAATTTAGTTTAACCAATCAAAAAGAGAGAGGGGGAAAGGGTGTGATTCATCTTATTTCTAAGTTTTTCCTCACTAATTCCAACCCAAGCTTGCTCTCCAAACTCCCTGGTGCAACTTCATACCTCTAATAGGTAGCAAAGAGAAACCACTACCTCTTATTCTAGTTAATTAAATCAAACAAATTCATATACCATGATTGAAGGAACAATAGATAAGCACATGAAAGAATACACAAGATTGAAGGAAATAGGCCAAGTATATTCAATTGAAAACCCAAAGAGAATACTTACAAACCATGTATGATGATTCAACACTTCTCCAAGATCTCCTCATACAGTCCTTGAAAAAATCTACCAAGATTAAAGGTTTGATACTTGAGAGCTTCCCCCTTTCACCTTGGAAACACCTCAATATATTGGCTTGAGAGGCACAAAAACCATGTGAAAATGATGGGTATGTTTGAGGATATGGATCCTTGAGGCTTGGATCAGATCCTAAAGTGAATCCTAAGCATGAGGGTTGAAAATAACTAACCCAATCTAAAGGATCTGACCCATAGATTAAGGTGGAGGGTATCCCCCCTTTCTCTCAACAAGAATGGTGCTCCCCCCCAAGTGAGAGAAAGGGACCCCTGGTGCATGCTACACATGGACTGGGGGGCACCACCCTTCATAAATGCTAAAAATTGGGTTGAATTTTCCAACGAAAAAGTGTGTTTTGACCTAGAAGTGATGGGTTTCCTCCTCCCATATTAATTAGGGGTCATGAGAAACTATTTTGATGGTTTCAATTGGTGGTGACACCTCACAAAGTGAATGTAACCCTTGGAAAGGTGCATGCTACACTTGCAACAACGCATGCAAAACGTATTGAGGTGCATACATCACTTTGCGACACTTGTGACACTTAGGGTGCATAAATTAAGTGTGACATTTTGATGTGCAATAGATGCCCCATAAAGTGTGAGGTCATAAGAGAAAATGATGGCTGAAACACTTCACAAATTATTCAATGCAAGGGTGTTGGAGTGGGAGAACCAGGAAGAAGCTGCAAACAATAATCAGACAATATGAATATATGTTCCATTTCCGAGGTAGGCATACGTATTCTCAAAATATGAGATGAATCAAGGCATGGACGCCGACCAATACATTGCAGATTCATGAGAATATTGACTAAGGATATGGCCATAGACATACAATGTGGATCCATAACTCCATGACATGAACTAATTGTAGCCACAAAAAATTCACAATGGAGATACAAGATGACAAAACATAGCCATGAACCAATACAATGTATATCTACATGACAATATATAAATCAATAAGATTTCCAGCATGATGATTTTACTAAACTTTTTTACATGCTCAAATGATCTCCATTGCATTCTAGGAAAATCACATAACAAATTGAGAGCCCAACCTAGGGCCTTCGCCCCGATCTCGATGCGGTACAAATCTAGCCATGTGAATAGATGAATTGATGTCGAACATTGTAGTAACCACTTGAGTATATAACATTGACATAATCCGTTAACAAGTGTGAGGGAAACCACCAATGATGTCAATGAATCCCAAGGTACCCTAGTACATTCCATAGAATGTGAATAAATGAGTTGAGGTTGATCATTTGAGGAATCAATCGATCTAGGGTCATTGATGTAAATCCACTATAGAAAGAGAGGAGGCTTGCCATTAAGGCATGTAGGTCTCAAGGTAATAATTGGTTTCTAAGTCAAATTCCTGGATAATGTGTTGAAGTCGACAAGAAAAGACTCATCGAAGTAGGGCCTTGATGTATCCCCCATCATCTACACGAAACTGACACAGGAAAGTGATATGAGATCGTAGATTGAATGAGTATGGACTAACAAAGGAAACAAAAATTAGTAACACTGTATATGGATGGTTTGAAGTGAAACTTCCCTTGAACATGATGAGGCACAAAAACTGACTTGGAAACATTGACTCTAAAATTACCAAGAAAATAATGTGATGATAATAAGAGAGCTCTTCGACTGGAAAAAAAAGTATGATGACACATGGAATTGGTATGAATCATAGACAAGCAGATTACCCAACTGTAAGACAAGACACAAACAGGTTCCATGTTCAAGGGTGACAATAGATGCCATAAATGATAAAAAACTTGACCCACTTCCTTCAATGTTTCTCCCATCTAGATAAATGAGTAGCTATTTATTTTTAATGAGCTTGAGGAGGATAACAAATGCTTGTTATAGCTCATCCTTCAGATGAGTCCCTCAACATATGTCTAACGAAACTGAGGAAGGAGGGGTTTGGTGCCATATGGGTCTTGTATATTGGACTCACATAGGTCCTTCAATGCATAATTTTACGAGCCCAAAGAAGGTAAACTCAATGGTTTTTCATGTTTAGAGAGCCTGATAAGAACTTAAAGACAACTCTAAGAGTGAATTTTTTATAAATTTAGTCTCCCAAGCCCAAAAACGATGTAAACAATATAGGGGAGAAATCTTCTAGTCATGCTTGAATAGAGTATTCATTTTTCGTAATTGGTCTCACAAGGATGAAAAATAGATAAACTAACACTCTAAATATTGTCTTTAAAAACCTTTTTAATGAGTGTGAAAGGAATCACGTTCACTCGGCAATATTTTCATGTTTAAGGAGTCTGAAAAGAGCTTAAAGGAAACTCCAAAGAGTTCATTTTTCATATATATTTTATGAGTCTGAAAAAGAGAAAAAATTATACTTGGTAACCTATTATCATGTATTAGCGAGCATAAGAAATAAAAAATACTAAGCTTGTTCCAGAAAAGAATATTATGTTATGATGGGAATGTGTCCCAAGCAAGGATCACTCCTAACACCATGTTTCTCTAAAGGTGTTTTTCCCCTAGTTTCTTTCAAAGAAGCTATTGTATTGACTCCAGCATGATCTCCAGAGGCTGGAGACCTTCTTCCCAAGTGTCGTTTCCTCCAATGATTCTTATTATTCTTTCCTCGTTTAGGTGTATGGTTACTAATTGGAATATTTTCACTAGGTGGAGGAAAATAAGGTTCAAGTATTTGATCTAGAGTGGGACTCAATTTGAATGGAGGGGGATCTGTTTCATTGTTTAACGAGATTGATATATACAATGACATATGATCATTGAGATCATGTACTACCAAAGGATCATATAATTCTAAGGATTGTTGCACCTGAGTATAAATCATGTTTAACATCGAAACCTACAGGGTGGGAGGAGCAGGAAAAGGGAAGACCCCCATGAGAGAGGAATCCTTAAGTATCCATACTCATACACTCTAAAAAATATTTTGTCCTATAAAAGGGACATTATTTATTTCATCAATGTGGATATCTGGAGTTGTATAGTCAACTTGGTCAACAGTGATAATATTTCCTTGATGGGGAAATCATAAGATACAAAACACTGAATATGAAAAAAAATTCATTACATAAAACAAACTACGACCAAGTAAAAAATTATAATCTAGGGGTGTGTCAACCACTTCTATATCAACCAAAATGGTCTTTCCTTTCAATGTCATAGAGAAATATTGCAAGAGTTCGTAATGTTGAAAACCACATCCATTAAACACTTTCAAGGTGGTAGGGGACTCGGTTAGTGTAGGAGAACCAAGGGATATCCAACAAGGAAAATACATGACATAGGTGGATGCTCCTTCATCCAAAACAGTATGATGGATGTTCTTTCCACCAACCAAAACTAGAATTTGGAATGCTAAGTGGTGGGAGAGCCTCTCCTTAAAATAATCCATATTAAATGTAATCATATTTGATTCCTTGGGATCCATGGCTCCAATGGATGACAACAGGGTTCTATGTTGACTTAGAGAGTGTTGTATAACTTTGAGGGATGACATATCACAAGACGCTTGTGCCAAATATTCAACAATGTTCAAGTTTTGGGTAGCATGAGCATTGGGGTTAAATGTTTCCTTTAGAATTACACTCTTGGGTAGGTGCAACGCTGCATTATAAATTGGCTTCTCAATCTAAAGAGGATTGAAATATGGAGGAGGAGTGGAACTAGAGGGATGATCGATAGTGTTTCCTTTAGTATGATCACCTATAGGAGTTTCATAAATATTTTATCGAGTCATTACATTAACCGTATTAAACATGTACACCTCAGAGGTGTCTGTGGAAGCATTCTGATGGTGGGAATGACCTAGGTTGCCTCTTGTGGAGGGATATGGATTTTTTCAACTAGATATTCCTACTGAATCAGTTCGGAGGTACCCTTAAGAGATTTAGCAACAACCTCATGATGAGGGAAATATTTTGTGTAGTGGTATTCCTCACAAATCATATAAGGAGATTTAGGATTCCTAGTCATTTGAGTATCAACAATTGTAGGATTATCCTATTCATTAGAAGGTTTCTTGGATTTACCCTTGTTTTTTTTCTTACCTCATGGTTATTGAGATGAAGTGTATTGGACCAAATTTACCTAGGATGTTTGAGTAAGAGTGGAAGTAGTTGTGGTGTTTGGAATGAAATTTGGTTCTGGAGTAGGTCTTGATGGATCGTTCGATGGACGAGAAGCCTGAGGGATGAAGTCGTAAAGTGTGTCAGACTGGTAGTAAACCAAGTCCAAATACTGCACATGGATGATAGACTTCTCCTCAATAACAATGTTTCCCATAGAAACATCTCGGGAAATAGGAGGTAAGCGAGACTTTGTAAACCAATCCACGAGGAGTTGCTCCAAAATGGGAGCTTTAATCACCCATATCCACCTTCTCCATTCATGAATATGATCGAATATGTGGGTGGAAGAGGATTTTTGGAGTGAGGTTAAAAGTTATGTATCAGTATCATACCATATGGGAAATTGAAAATGTGTCATAAAATCCATGGAAAGAGAATTAAATTCAAAAAATGAGTTATGCGGTAGTTCAATATACCATTTTGAGGCCGCACCTGTAAGTGTTCTCTGAAAAAGTCTAAGATGGATGGAATTGTCCATCAAAGAGTTGGAAGAACACCATAAATGGAAATTCATAACATTATTTTTAGGATCTCCCTAAGTTTTTTTGTCAAGTTTGAGGATGTTGGATGGTAATTTTCCAGGGATGGCGGACCAAAACGGGGCAAAAAGGATGGGATCATTTCTCAAACACGACAAATATGGTAGATCTAATGTAGCTAAGAATGGAAGTTTTCAGTTAGGTTTTGGATACTGGTGATAACCATATTTCATGGGAACACCGGTAGGACCATATATGTGTTTCTATAAGAGGACAAAACTAGATGGCCCTCCCATATACGGTGGCTACTCGGGTTGTACACGTATGTAAGGTGGTTATCCTGATTGTACACCCATGTACTGTGACTAAACATATGGACCTCCTACATATAGAGGTTGGCATGATGTTCCTCCCATGTGATGTGGTTGGCCTGATGGACCTTCCATATACGGTGATTGAAGGGAATATTGCATTGGAATAATGGGGTTTATGAATTGATAACGCATAGCTCCTTGTGGAGGAATTCTCACCAGATTGGGTTGAGCTGACAAAGGATTCACAACTCTTGGATATGGATTTCTAGGATATAGGCTAGTGCTAGTAGGGATAGAAGGACTTGCAGGAGTTTTTTCCCCCCATGCTTGTTGATGTTGCAACCATGTAGGTTTCTCCCTAGTAAAAGGTTTCCCTACAACTGAAGGTTTCCCCCTAGCTAAAGGTTGTCCTCCCATTGAATATTCACCTCCAATGTGGAGATTATTAATCTCTGATGTATAATATGGAGGCTCAGTAAATTTTGTAATCATGGTTGTGTGAACGGCTTGTGTTTTGGCCATTCGACCGATGGGATGACCAAGTATGGAACTCACTGTGTGTATGTGGGGAAAACATGAAGCAAGAATATGACCTCACTCATGTGCGAAGGGAGGTGAATGAACAAGTGGTTGAGTCGAGGTTACTTGGGTCACCAATGTTTCTGTTAAAGTAAAATCACTAGCAGTATCAACTATGAGAGTTGTGGAAAAAGATGAATTCCCAAGTCCTTTGGGAAAACCAAAAATCGGTGGGTTCATTCCAAAATATGGTGTAGTGGTTGAACTGAGTGGTAAATAGTAAGAAGAAAAGGCATCATAATATCTTGTAGCTGGTGGATCAATGAGTGGTATGTTGGGTGGATCATTAAAAAGAGGATTTGTGTAATATGCAAGGATTTCTACGAAGTTTGTGATCGGTTCTTCAACGTGTTGGCCAATTCCAAGAGAGATGCTCTTGGATTCAGAAGTGTGATATACAATCATTTCTTTGTAGGAAATATTATGTTGAGGTTCCTGAATGTCAGGGTCCATACCTTTTATACCATGATATTTCTTATCCTAAGGCCGACTAAAGTAGTCAAAGAAACACACTCTTATGAAAACTAAAAGAAATCAACCAAGCAATAGTAGGCTCAAGGATATTATAAATATGGGATATGAAGTCTCCATTGAATACGTGAGAATCATTTACCCCAACCTCCACGTAAAACCATTTTGGGTGAAAGAAACCCTCCAAGGGTACTGATAGTGTGATACGACGTTTTCCCGAGGTACCGTGGGAATCTCCCCACAGTCACCTATGTAGGTACCTAGGAAAGATCACTAGGGTTACCAACTCATAGTCAGCCTCTGGGTGGGTACACTCAATAGTAGGTAATACGACATCTTCCCCAGGTACCGTGGGAATCCCCCCACGATCACCTTTTTAGGTACCTAGGAAAGGTCACTAGGATTACCAACTCACAGTCAGCCTCTGAGTGGGTACAATCAACAGTTGGGACCAAATGTATGGGAAGCATATTAAAGTCCAAAGAATACACGATTTTAGGGGCTAAATTTCGCAAATGGCCTATTTTTCCATGGGTTTTCCCAAAACAATATCCATGAATTTCCATTTGTTCTAAAAATGATTCACCCAAATTCCATAGAATAAAATTATTTTACCTTAAAAATCTTCAAAATTTTATAGAAACTGTATAAAATCCTTAGAAATTTGAATATTTTTACAAAACTATAGACAAACATTTTACATTTTTCATATTAAGGAATAATAAGATTATCCCATGTTTCTACATTTTAATATAAATTTTCATCCTTAAAATCATCCATGGTCCAAATCTCCTCAAGAAAAATGAATACAAGTGGACCGGTAGGAATCCAAAGGACCCCGAACAGATTCAGAGTTCACAAAGCACTGATACCAAATGAACATTCAAACCAGTGGTTTATTAAGAAAAAACCCCAATATATGATCTCTCTACTACGATTGGTTAATATTTGGAGGGGTAATATCTGCTACTCTCCCACATGTGACCTCGTCTTTAGCTGTTATGTGAGACAGGGTTCTTGTCTATGCTTATATGAAATTTGGATGTGTACACTCTTTAGTTCTCTACAATCTATTTAGTAGTCTTTGACAATTTACACATTTTACCTAGTCCAAAGATCCTACTCCTGTACTATTGTTGGTGTGATAAAACCCAAAAATGTTCAAGTTGATTTAATTAGTGTATGGTTGATTTTAATAGATTTTAACTCAAAAGGTTCATGGATATGAAACTAATGATGTGAGAGAGAATTGAATCCAATATAATGCAAAATAATGATATACAGTTCTTTCTTTCGATGAATTATACATACGGGAAGGGAAAGAGTTATATTCTTCTTAATCACAAGAAAGCACTATAAATGATGCAACTTTCAATTTCTAGGATCAATATGATGCCAAACTACTAAGCAAATGTTTCCAAAAACCAAAATGCACATGCAAAACTAGCTATTTTTCCAAACCAAAACAAATTTCTTAATGAATGCAAAATGTCTTCTTTTGATTATGTATGCAAGAAGATATGCAAACTTTTTTCTTCTTAATTTTCAGATGAAAAGGATGTATGTTTGATATAGAGAACTACAAGGAAAAAATAAATCAAACAAAGAACACTAAAAGTGATGAGAAATGAAAGAAAACAAGTAGGAGATAACATGTTCAATCAAGAAATCAAATAGGAAAAGGAGAAAGAAGACAAAAACTCATGAAAGTCTTTAAACAATGACCATCAAGAAATAGAAATTAAGATGGGTTGTGGAAATAAAAAAAAGTCCTAATCATCTAGAAAAGTGAGATATTCCAATGAAGACAAAAAGTCTCAAAACTAAGAAACCTTTTCAAATCCTAGTTGATGAACAATCCTAAATATCCAAGTAATCTTAAAGTTTTGGGAGATGGAGATCAAACAAGCTCAAAGGTAGGAAGAACCAAGGGATGTTGTTAACCCTAGGGGACGTCGACTAGGAGAAAATTTTCAAACTAAAGGAAGAAAAATAAATGAGTGATAACTATCAAATTCTTAGGCCAAACAAATTCAAAGATAATCAGGAGTCTCTGGAAAAAAATATCCTCAAGATCAAACTGAGAAAGAGAAAGTAGAAAGGGGGGAAATCACCAAAACAGGGGGAATGACACCCCTGATATCAATGAGACAAAGTGTCATTTAATGGAATGGCGCCTTATAGGAGTCTATGTGGGGGATCTAGTCCTCTAATGGAACCTTCTAGTAGGATTCTAGGGAGAACCAAAGAGGTATATGGCACCTTGGTGTGAACTGCATGGGGGTGCCACCCTTATGAAAAGTTCAAAAACTTGCTCAAAAAAGATAAAAAATAAGAAAAATAAATAAATGACTCTATGATATCTTTAGTGAAGAAGAGATAAGGGGAAATATATCAGAATCAATAAAAAAAAATCTAAGGATAGGAAAATGATTTAAATGATCTAAGGAAATACTAGTCTAAGTCCTTCTCGAGTGGAGTCGCCAATTTCTATTACATAATGTTTCTCCTATGGATAGATGAAACTTCCCTTCGATTATAGATCTCTATACCAAGACAAAAACACTACAAGTGGACACTAACATCCATTTGAATTTAGTTTAAGAAATCAAAAAGAGAGGAGGGGAAAGGGTGTGATGCACCTTATTTAGAAGTTTATCCTCGTTGCTTCCAATCAAAGATTGATCTCCAAACTCTCTGGAGAAAATAAATACCTACAATAGGAAGGAAAGAGAAACCACTACCTCATATTCTAGTTAATTATATAAAAAAAAATCATCTACAAAGTTTGAAGGAACAGTAGACAAGCACATGCATGAATACATAAGGTTGAAGGAAATAGGCCAAGTTTATTCAAATGAGAACACAAAAATAATATTTACAAACCATGGATGATGATGCAACAGTTCTCCAAGCTCTCCTCATCTAGAACTTGTACAAGTATACCAAGATCAGAGGTTTAATACCTGAAATAAAACCCCCTTTCACCTTGGAAAGAGCTCAATATATAGGTTTGATAGGTGCAACAACCATGAGCAAAAGAGGGTTGTGGTTGAGTATATGACTCCTTGAGTCTTGGATCAGATCCTAAAGTGAAGACCAAGCATGAGGGTTGAAAACAAATAACCGAATCTGAAGGAGTTGTCCCATATATTAAGGTGGAGGAGATCCCCCCTTTCTCTCAACAAGAATGGTGCTCCCCTTAGTGAGAGATAGGGCACCATTCACAACAAGTGGTTCTCCCTATAAAAGGGCATGGGAGCATAGGTTCTCCCTATACATGGCCATTGGAGTGCCACCCTTCATAAATTCTATAAAATGGATCAAATTTTCCAAGTAAGAAGTGTGTTTTGACCTAGAAATGATGGGTTTCCTCCTCCCATATGACCTAGGGTTCATGAAAAACTATTTTAATGGTGTAAAGGGGTGGAAACACATCACAAATTGAATGAAACACTTGGAAAGGTGCATGTGACACTTATGAAGGTGCATACGACACTTATCGAGGTTCATACATCACTTTGCGACACTTGCAACACTTGTGACACTTAGGGTCTGTAACTCAAGTGTGACATTTTGATGTGTAACACCCTTCCACACCTCACCCCCTAGTGCCACAATCTATCCCTCTGTTTTTCCTTCCTTCCCTCTTTTTTTCTCTCTCTCACACACTCTCCCTCTGCCTCCCCCTCCCTTCCCTTTCTCTCCCTTCCTCTTCCTCCCCCTTTCTCTCTTTACCTCTCTCTCCTTGTCTCTCTCTAACTCCCTATATCCTCCAATCCATCTCTCTCCCTCTATATATATATCCCTCTTACTCACAACTTGATATATTCCCCCCCCCAATTTTCACATCTCTCTCTTTCTCCTTATTTCCCTCTCTCTCTATCCCTTACGACCCCCCTCTCTATATTTAACTCATTCTCCCTCCCTCCCTACCTCTCTCTACCCCATCCCTCTCTTTATCCATCTCACTTTGCACCTATAACTCTCTCTTCTCCTCTCTTTCCTTCTCTCCCTCTCTCTCTTGCTTCCTCTCTCTCTCCTACATTTACCCCTATCTCACCCTCACTCTCTCTTTCTCTCTCCCTCTTCT
>ML778025.1:244938-266837 GCA_009831015.1 Picea engelmannii | reverse complement strand
TATATATATATATATATATATATATATATATATATATATATCTCCTACCTATGCCACTCTTTCCCCCCTCTCTTCCTCCATATATTTCTCTCTCTCATCCCCTTTTACAGTCTCTCCCTTTCTCCTTTTATACCTCCCTTCTCTCTCCCCTTTTCTCTGTTGGATATAGTGTTATGTTGTCATTGATGTCAACAAGGGTTAGTATGGATTTATCATCCAAACAAGTATTTGACTATACCAGTTGTAGGAATTGACAGTAAAGAACGAATAAAAATGTTGATCGAAATTGGATCAAAACAAGAGCACGATCACACGAAAAAGAATGAAGAAATGATGTTGATCATTGGATGAAAATTAAATCATGATCATACAGCTCACATCTCTTTCCATGAGTCCAATGAGCAACCAAAAAATGGCTAAGTATCATATTCTATCGATATCACTTAAATTTTTTGAGTATGGTTCATTATGAAGGTAACAAAAGTTGGGCATGGATTTTAATGACATCCGAGAAGATATATGAGTTCGCGAGTCCGATATTTCATGAACCCGAGAAAAATCACCAAAAACATTTTCAAAGTATAGGTTCATCTTGGAGGCTTCAGAAGATGGGCATGGATTTTGATGAAAACCAAGAAGGCATGTGAGTCCGCAAGTTCAAGAGTCCATGAACCCGTCACATAAAATAATTCTAAGTAAAAGTCCATATTTAAAATGAATGAGAACCATTTTCTCAATGGTTGATTATATCCAACCCGTCGATCTATCTAAAGCGCCTAAATAAACTAGTGTCGTCCACTTTGTTGACACGAAGTTTAAATTTTTCTACCCTTTAAAACTGAAGCTTCATCTTTTCCTAAGTCATGGAGCCACCCTTAGTCCAAAAAAAGGGATTCAAAGTCTTTTGTTCCTTTTTGGGTTTCAAGATTCGATTTTTCTCAAGGTATGATCTTCAACCATCCCAATTTCCCGGTGCTGAAATCTCAAAACCATTTAACATATTAAAAAAATTAAAAAAAAGAGAGGGAAGAAATAAATGTTACATTTTCCGTCTCTTTCCACAAAGTACTCTTGAATCCGTAATTAATTAAACTCCTAAACACAATCATCTTTCCCTTGATCTTTCACGATTAGGGTTTCTTTCTACTAAATCATTTTTGAACTCTCAACCTTTGAACTCTCGATCCTCAATTTTCCGAAAAGTAAAAAAATAATTAATCACTAATCTTGATTAATTAAAGAATTAATATGAATGATTAACGCCTCACTAATCCCATCGCAATTTTTCGATATGGGGTTTTCTTATGACATATCTCCTAACAACAGGATCCTCGAGGTTCCGAAATGTGAAACCACATTTTCTTTAAACAAAGTCTAAGATTAAGGATAAGTTGTTTTCAAAACATGAGTAGTGATAACTAAGCTTCCTTTCGCATTTTGGGAATTGAAGAAGGCAACAATTTTCGAAATTCCAATTTTGAAATCGCCAATATACAACAGTATTAATAACAGATAAATGGAGATATTTTTTGACGTGAAAGCGTATCTCCAAGCATATCTTTCCATTAAAGCATTATTTTTTCATCGCCTATGTTAGTACGCTTGTTATAACACAAATTAAGGGTTAATAAAGGTCCTATGTTTTGAACTTCATTCTTATCCTTTACATCTGTAGCAAGTCACATTTATCTAGTTTTATACATATTTCCTCGGTAAACAGGTTTCTGGTCCAGTGCAAACATCATGGCACCTAAGAAGGAACCCAAGAAAATACAAGAAGTTGCAGAAAGATCGAGTCCAAACGGAGACGTTGTATTTGATACAATACCGCATGCCATCAATACCATCAAATCCTGGAGGCAAATTTTTGAAACTTTGGATTATGAAATTAAGAATTTCCCTCATGTTGCTGACAATAAACTCCAAGACATAGCGGAGTCTGAGCTTCACAAATTAGCTACATGGCCGAAACTCATGAATTATAACGACATGATCAGTTGGGCCTTAGAGAGAACATATGTGCAGACAAGAAGCATTCTGAACAGCTGAGGGGTCATCATTGGGTCTTTCATACCAGAGCATATACAAGTAATGTATAAACTGTCTCCCAGTCCCAAGTATATTTATAATAAATATTTTGTGAGTGATTTTCAAAGGAAAGAATGTTTTGAGTCAGACCAAACGTATCCTGGCGTAATCAAAGACTGGTGGAGACACGCAGCAAAATTCAGGGCCGACACCCATGGTATTTATGCCACAGCCTCATGAAATGAGTATATGGTCTATGTGGTGATGATGTTATGTAGACTTTTCGGGAAGAAGAGTCCTACCCATTTCCCTGCAGAATGGGTACCTATTTTGCACGAGGCAACAAAAGGCTACAACTTCAATTGGAATAATATTTTATCCTATAACATAGCAAAGGAGGTCATGGAATATCAGGCTACAAGATCCAAAGGCTGACCAGTAGCATTTTATATGTCTACGTACATCATGGATGCTATATTATTCACAACTCCTTTCCCTATGATGAATTGGAGTTGGAATCCAACTTACCCAGAACCTATTCATGAATATCATTCTAAACTTTGGGAAAAAAATGCCAAGGACTCATTCTATGAAATCTGTCATTTCATGGTGATACCACTACATCAGATGATGTACGGCTGTGCACCTCCCTGCATTTTAGAGTTTTTCATAGGAAGCCTCAGGGCAGTTGTTGACTAGTTTATAGAGGAGAATTTCTCCTACATCAGATTTTTGGGATATCCAATCCCTCCACATGCACTCCTGAAATTCCTCCCTGGCAGAATGGTGTGCAGGGAGGTAGCTCATCAAATAGTAATAGCTAGAATTGGGATAGAACTAAAGACGACTCAAAATAAGTCTTGGCTAGTTTTTCCCCTTCAGATTGGGAAATTTTCACTACTCAACTTGGGTCATTCCAATGTTGAAGCGACAGTGCTGGAGGAGGTCAAGTTGGTAGACCTCGAACATAGGAAACATGACCCTTACCAGTTAGTGGGAAATCACATGGCCCACTGTAACATGAATGCTTATGAACATGATAAGTCTCCTTGTGATGACATGTTCAAAGGGACTAGGACCTATGATGAGGTGTTAGAGAGGGTATAGACACTATCGTTCGACTTGCAAGCTAGTTTTTAGACCTTCAAGAAGCATAAGTAAAGTGGTTTTCCCAAAGTACTATAAGGAGAAGTAATCACCCTTCCTCAGGAACAAGAGGATAATCCTCCAGGATTCGGACAAGAAGCATAGGATAAAGTCAATCCCAAGGAAATTCCACAGGAGACTGAAAGGTATTCCCAAAATGAAGAGGCCTTACAGATAGAAAATCCAGAGACGGAAATAGAGAGGAGGTTTGGGACACCTCCTGAGTCCATTAAGTCCACTCCCCCTTCATCATCTGTTGTTGATGTCAATATACCTAAGGCCATAGGAGAAACAATATCTATAGAGCTAGGAAGTCCCATAGCTTCCTTAACCCCTTTACAGTTCGCCTTTGGACTCCCACAGATGGGAGCCATATCTGTTAGTGATCTCACCCTTATCTCTAGAGATAAGATCCCTCCTTCTAATTATTTTTTTAGGAAAAAGAGGAAGTTTGTTCTAAAACAAGAGATGTATATGAGAGAGGGGGGTATGGTGAAGAAGCATAGGGTCTTGATAGATGGCCATAATTTGGAAGAGGAGGATTTCGCTAAAGAGGTAGCAGGCTCCATGGGAGCCATGGAAACAACAAACCTTTTCACTATGGAAAACATAAGAACAAGGATAAACAAGAGTAACCACACAATAGCTCAACTGAAAGACCAGTTAAAAAATGCTGAGAAAAACATTAGAGAAAAGGTGAATAAAATCTTGGAGCAGGCTAGAGATGTTGAAAGGAAAGAAATTCAATCACTCAAATCAAGCCTGGATGAAATGAACCAGAGGATACAGGCAAGTCAGGTGTAGATTACTCAACAAAAGGAGCTTGTAAAGTAGCTACAGGCAAAGTTAAATTTGACAAAAGGCCAAGTTGTATACTTAAAGGCTTTCCAAACCCTCTCGCTGGAGGCACATACAAAGATAGAAGTTGAGCAACAAAAATTGATCTCCAAAATAGAGATCATCTAGAATTACTTTCAAGAGGTAAGAAAATCCATTAATAATATTATTTTATAGGAAAAGGAGACCAAAGAAGCAAGGAATACCTTCCAGAAAGCAGTTGCATGTTCAGGAAATAGAGGGATGTCAAGAAATATAAATCTTTCTATCACAGAACAGATAAGAGGAGACAACATGCTTAAGGTATGGGAAACAAACATATCCAAAAACAAGAAGATAGTCAAAGAAATAAAAGATTATTGTGAGGGAATATTTTATTCTTTGGATAAGCAAGTGTTAGGTATTGAAAGAAATGATTTCTCTGAGCCACTGGGGTAGATAAACATTGTGAAACAACACTTGAACTGCAAAGAGATCTTGAAGGAGATTGAGGCAGAAATTTCACAGTTGAAGGAAATTGATGCCAACCTAATAGACATATGGCTGGTACATCCCAATTTAAAGTTGCAAGTGATCAGGTTTTCCGATAAAGGTTTTGAAAACCGGTTTCAAAAGGTCCAAAGAAAGTTTTATCTATTTGAAGCTAAGGATCTTCCGACACCTCCTAGAAATTTTGTTTATTTTCTAGAGAAATGTATTGAATGTATAGGATCAAAGGAGGGAGAGACTTCAACTAAACAGTGAAGTATCGTTTGAAATATTATACTATTGAAATTATAGACAAACAAAGGTTAATCATGCAACAGTTAAGGTTGCAGTTTTGTAACTATTTTTCTCCTGAAAAGTAGGAGATTGCTAACCATCAAGTATTGATGACCTTGTATAAATACAAGGAGAGAATACTGAAAATAGGTTTTTTTCTCTACAAAGGCATTGTGACGAAGTAATTTTCAAGAGACTCTGAATTAATACAAATGAAGATTAAAGATTCCATATTTTTTCAAGTTTGAGTTATGTGTTCCCCTGTCTTTTCATCTTTCTTTCATATATCTAATTGATGAATGCTTGGCTACAATTTAGTACGAACTCTACTGTGGAAATTATTAGTCTTGTTATTTAATCCATTTACAATTTTTCCTCTGTATCGGTTATCAACAGATACGATATCTATGAATGTTTAGATTTCAATATCATATGCTTCATTAATATTTTTCTTGTTTTCATAGTCTTCTGTTACAACGTGAGATTCCTCTTCAATTGATGCCTCACCTTGTTAATAACTTTATGTTTTTCCTCATATCATGCATGTTTCCTTTCATTTAAATTTAACTCAGATACAAGAAACAACCTTTAATTTAGTCATCCTATTAATTTGTGTTTTAAAATCATTCTCTTTACATCGTGAAATAGAGATAACGAAGCCTAAAAAGAAAACATAGAATTGTATCTCCTTTACCTTTATCCTTCATGATAGTACCAGTTTCAAGGTAGCTTAACATCGAACCCAGTCTTTCAGATAAAACCAACATCACTCTAAATTTATTTAACACTATCTTGCAAACAACAAATAATCGGGTTGAGTTAGAACGTTCATGGGCAACAATTGAGAGAGATATCAGTATTCAGGAAAACTGGGAATTTCGATAGAGACAGTTGAGAAACCAACTATAGTCCTCACCTTTTTATCATTGATTTTTTCTATCCTCAAATTCCTCTATCTTTTCATATGCCTTGACTGTATACTTTAGAGCCTTAAAGTATAAAATCAATAACAACACACTCCACACTTGATTATATCTGAACTGTCGATCTAATTAAATGCCAATATAAGCAATATAAAGGAAGACATTTGAGCATGTGAGTCTGCCCGGTAAAATAATTGTAATAAAAATTCTAGTTTTGAAATGAATGAGGACCTTCCACTCAATGGTTGATTAAATACAAATTGTGTATCTATCTAAATTTCTTAGGAAATCCAGGATCACCCACTCAACTCATGATTAAAACCAAACCATCGGATCGAGGTGCAATAAGTGTCATAGGAGGTTCAGATCTAACAATTATTTGGGATGATAGATCTATGGTGGAGATGTAGCATGCATTGTCGAAGGGAGAAGAGGTTAACACGAAGGTTGTCATTTTCATAGGTGGTTTGTAAATTACTAGGGTAGACATGTGGTAGCATCCCGTGAACGTGAATACCTCGATAGAGGGTTTCTAAAACCATTCTAATCACCCAGGCCATTAAAAGGAATACCATAAGTGGTAAGTGGTAATCCCGAACATATGAATAAATTTGTTGGTCCCAAACTTTGGTCCTATGGAGTGAATAACTTAGTGTCAGGGCTATGAAGGTGTTAATATGATAACGATTGAAAGGAAAATACTCCAAGAAAAGTTCCTAGCTTACTAGTGCGAATTGAGAATATGATTATTAACTTAAAGAGATATTGAAGAAGAAAACTAATAAATAATAAGGAATAAAGTTGTTATTAAATAAATGAATAGGTGCAATGATACATTATTAAAAGACACAATAGTTCAAATTTTATACCCGTTGAAAGACTATATAAACCAAAAAATATGGTGGAAGGAAAATGTCTATGTGGCCTACATCAGAAGATCTAAAGCAAGTGCAGAGTCCAAGGAAGAAAGAAAAATATACCTATGAAGTGAGGGTGGGAGGGAGGAACAAGGAAGGATTAGTATACTTTTCTCATTAAAGTAGGGAGTTGGCGCTTCCTAATGTTGGTGCCCTAAAAATAGGGAGTTGGTGCTTCCTAGGGTTGGAGCCCTAAAACTAGGGATTTTATTTTTCCCAGGGTTGGCTCCCTAAAGAAAGGGAGTTGGTGCCTCCTAGGGATGGTGCCCTAAACAAGGGGATTGTTTTCTCCTAGAGTTGGTTCTCTAAATCAATCTTCATATAAAACTTGTAATTTTTTATTTAAGATTATATTTATTGATGTTATTTACTGAAGTTTCTTGCTAATCAATAAAGTTAATAAATAATTATTTAAATATTGTGTACAGTTATTAATATTTATTAACCCCCCCCTCTCAGTATTAAACCATATTCCAACAATTGGTATCATATTGGGTGCCTTCATCGCAGTCTAATAACCGGAAGGTAGATTCTATATAATCCTATGGATCAACAAGAAGGAATGTCTTCCATTAGAGAACCTTTGTTCAAAGGGAATAATTATGCAATTTTGAGGGTGAGGATGAAAGGATATATAATGTCCCTAGGTTGTGATATATGGAAATCTTTAGAATATGGGTACACTACACCTGCTACTACTCCCACAAACACATCCAAAACGCAGATTTGTAATAACAATGCAAGAGTAGTCATATCCATCTTGGAGGATTAGCTAATCCTATATTTGTAAAAGTAATTCATTGTAAGTCAGAAAAATAAATATAGGACAAACTAAAGGTCATATATGAAGGATATAGCAAAGTCAAAAAGGATAAAATACAAACCTACAGAACAAAAATTGAAAACATGAAAATCAAAGAAGAACAAAACATGGAAGAATATCTTCGGAGAGTAGATGAAGTGGTGAACTCAATCAAAGAATTTGGAGAAGAACTCAAATATCAACCCATTGTTCAAAAAATCTTGATATCACTACCCATGAGATATGATGCCAAGATATCTACTCTTGAAGAAAAACCATACCTTGATAATCTCACAATGGATGAACTACATGGGATCCTCGCAATTTATAATATGAGAACATGGAAAGAAATACCAACAAAAGGATAAATTAAATTCAAAACATCTAAACCAAAGAATAAACAAGAGCAGGTGTTTAATGAAGATCAGTCAGAAATATCTGATGAATAAATAGATAACTTCATGAAGAAAAACAACAAAGGAACTGGTAGATACAAGGGAACATTTCCTCTAATATTATTTAACAATGGAAAGATTGGACATTTTTCTCCAAATGTCCCTATCCAAAACAAGAAGAAAGTGATAATGAAAGAACAGAATAAGATCCAAACCAAATAGAAAAGGAATATCTACAAGAAGAATAACTTTTACACTGAAGACAACAACAACTATTCTAAAGAAAGTGAAGAAGAAGAGGAATTTGAACACCTATTTATGGGTATAGAAACCCAAAATAATCACACCAAAAATAACTTTGATATTGAAGAAGAAAAATTTGAGCTTGAAGGAGAAGTATATCTTGTAGCAGAGTTGATCAGTGCCCTGGATGAACTCATAAAATATAAAAGGAAGAACAAATCATTAAGAGAACAACTGTCAGAATATGAAGAAACACAAAAGTCAAGAGAAACAGAAGTGTCAAAGATCATAAAAGAAACATGGAAAGTCATCAATGATTTAAAGACTTGAATCTAGGAAGAAACAATAATTGAAGAAATAATTTTGAAACAACTCAATAATAGGGAACAAGCCTATGAAGATATAGAGGTTGTAATTGTCCTACTAAAAGGAGAAATCAAAAAAGGACAAAAACAATGGAGATTGGGAAACAATTCAAAAATATGGAATGATGTTCTTATCATCCAAAAGTCACCAAATGATAAAATAGTATTGGCATATGATCAAAATTCAACCTATACTACACAAAAAATGGATAAAATTCAATCAACTATGTAGATGCTCTTAGAAATCCTTCAAAAAGAGAAGATAACAATATGGATATGGCACCATTAAAGACGTTTTTAAGTAGAAATCGACACCAACTCCAAAAGGAGAAGGAAATTCAGTGATCAGAAGCACTGCCCCTAATAGATATCAATATATCTTTCTTGGATATTTGTTTTCATACAACAACTTTAGACACAAAGAAGTACATTATAAATCCTATATAAAATGCAAACCAAACAATGTCCAAAGATATAAGAACAACCAAACTGACGTAAAGAAAAGATGTTATAATTCATTCTCTCCTTTACAAGAGTACAATGTTGAATGCCACAAGTGCAACAACTATGGCCATAAAACTAGTGAATGTAGATTTCCAATGCAATCCTTGAAAACAAGCAACCTTAACAATCGGGATAAGAAGACATGGAAACAAATGAACATAGAAGAAAACGTAGCATAAGGTAAAGTGGCCTTGTATGAAACGAACAAAAAGTGACAATGGTATATTGATAGTGGGTGCTCAAAACATATGACATCAGATAAATGAAAGTTTCTCAATCTGACAAAGAAGGATAAAGGTAAAGTCACTTTTGGATATAATGTGTATACCAAAATACTAGGGAAATGCATAGTTTCTTTGGGAAACAAGAAAAATAAAGCAGAAAATGTGCTTCTAGTAGAAAATTTAAAACCTAATCTACATAGTGTAAGACAAACTTGTGATCAAGGACATATACTCATTTTTTTTACTCACAAAAATGTGAAATAAGAAAAGAAGGATCAATCAAATTAGTTTTTATTGCACCAAGAACCTCAAGCAATGTGTATATCTTAGATATTAAGGAAGAAGAATAATTCCATGAGTCAAGTAGATGAAATATGGCTATGGAACAGAAGAATGGGACACTTGAGATTTGATAACCTAGTCAAAGCTAGTAAAAAGGGAGCTATAAAATGCTTTCCAAAAGTCATCAAGCCTTCATATCCTATTTGCAAACTCTGTCAATTAGGGAAGAAAAAAAGAGTCAGATTCAAGACAAAAGAGAATTTTACATCAAAACCCTTGGATATTGTTCACACTAACCTATGTGGTACCTTTAGGAATAAAAGAATACAAGGGGAAAAATACTTCATGTTGATCATTGATGACTATACGAGGATGACTTGGGTATATTTTCTCAAACAAAAATATGAGGAATTTGAAAATTTTAAACAATTCAAGAGTTATGTAGAGAACGGAACATATACCAAAATCAAATGTTTAAGATCAGATAATGGAGGGGAATTTACCACTAAATAATTCAATAATTTTTGTGAAAATAACGGAATCAAGAGACAGTTCTTAGATCCAAGAACTCCTCAACAAAATGGAGTTGTGGAGAGGAAAAACAAAATTGTTCAAGAGGCTGCAAGAACTATGCTAAATGAAGATAAGATTGCATAATTTTTTGGAGAGATGCAATATATACAACAGTCCACATACTTAACCAAGAACAACTTAGAGACAACCATCTGAAAACACCTTATGAATTCTAGTTTGGAAAACCAACATCTATGAAAAATTTCAGAGTCTTTGGAAGTAAGTGTTAAATCAAGAGGGATGAAGATAATCTAGGGAAATTTGACTCTAGATCTGATGAAGGTATATTTTTTGGATATTCACCTAACACAAATTCCTACAAGTGCTATAATATAAGATTTCACAAAATAGTGGAAAGTGCAAATGTGAAAATAGATGATCTAAAATTGAGAAAAATAAAATATCAAGATGAAACAAATATTCATGAATGGAGAAGAGCTAGTGATGAAGAAGAAGATGATGAATAACAAAATGAAGAAGATATTGAATAAATACAAGAGAATGGACCAGAAATTGATGATTATAAGGATGAATAAGAAACACCCTTGCCAAAAGCACCATCAAAAAGATTTCAAAAGAATCACCTTGAAAATCAAATTATAGGGGATAAAGAAGCTGGAGTAGAAACAAGAAGGAAAACTAGAATTGATTCAAAACAAGCAATGATTTTATTAATAGAAACACATTTTTTTTCAAAATCCAATGAGAGTGAAGACTGGATAAAAGAAATGAACAAGGAACTTGATCAAATTGATAAAAATCATACATGGGAACTTGTCCCTAGGCCAAAAGACAAGAATGTGGTAGGAAAAAGGTGGATATTAAAAAAAAAACTCAATGAAAATGGATAGATCAAAAAGGAAAAAGCCAAATTAGTATGCAAAGGATATGCCCAAGTAGAAGGTATTGACTTTTAAGAGACTTTTTTCCCAGTAGAAATACAAGAGGCCATCAAAATGTTCCTGGCATTTTCATGCTTCAAAAAATTCAAAATTTATCAAATGGATGTCAAGTCAACATTCTTGAATGGAATATTAGAAAAAAAGTATATATTGAGAAACCAAAAGGATCCATATTAACATAAAATCAGGATTATGTGTGAAAACTAAAGAAGGTTCTATATGGTCTTAAAAAATACCCTAGAGCATGGTTCTCAAGACTTGATCAATATCTACAAAAAAAAGGATACAAGAGAGGAACTACTGACAACAACCTATATATATAAATTGAGGATAAATATATGATTGTTGTGGTGGTATATGTAGATGATATCATATTTGGAAGTAATCTTACTATACTGAGAAAATATTTTCCTACAGAAATGAAGAAAGAGTTCGAAATTCCTATGCTTGGAGAACCGAATTTCTTCCTAGGTTTACAATTCACTCAAACAGATAAAGGAATATTCATTTACCAAAATAAATATATCAAATAAATGCTAAATACATTCCAAATGATAGACAATAAACCCATGTACACTCCCATGGTCACAAGATGCAAACTATGCATAAATGATTCTCCAAGAGTAGACCAAACCATGTACAGATCAATGGTTGGTAACCTGTTATATGCAACAACAACAAGACCAGATATCTTGTAGGCCATAAGAATAGTAGTTAGATTTCAATCTGCGCTTAAAGAAACTCACATGAAGGCAGTAAAAATGATATTTATATATCTTAAAGGAACCCTGGATTTTGGTTTATGGTTTCCAAAAATAAAAGATTTTACATTGACTGCATATACTGATGTAGATTGGGATGGTAGTGTAGATGACAAGAAAAGTACCAGTGGAAGAGAATTCTACCCAAGAAAATGTCAGGTATCATGGTGTTATAACCCTAAATTGCACCATACAACAGATAGCAGCCAGCCAGACCACTGGTTCGGCTGCTCCCCCTACCCAAACATTGGATGTACAAAGTGTGAAATCGACAAACTCAAAGGCCACTAAGAATCCTGATGGAAAGAAGAAACAATGAAAGAAGGGTAAGGGGGATAAGAAACCCATCAACAATGCTAGTGGGGGAAAAATAGAAAATAAGAAGTCTAAGTAATCGTGTAACCTTTAAACGGAGGACCATCCGACTCACCAGTGCCCTCAGCTTGCGGAGGCCCAAACGTTATTGGCACAACAACAATCTGATGTGTTAATGAACCCATTTACACATGGGAAAAATTTAACTCAAGCCTCTTTGATAATGGATGGGGGTAGTGAGGGACCCCTTCCATCTTTGAGTAATCCTTCGTCTGTGAATGTGTATATATTGAAAGGGGATGCCCACATAGAAACTAGGAAACACGACTACAGAATGCCAAACACCTCTGAGAAGGGTAAAGAAGTCGAAAACCCACCTCTTCCTCTCCAAATTGAGAAGACGTTGGGTGAAACAATGACACGCATCCCAAAATTTGCATTCAAAAATTCTTCATACAATCCAAATGCAAAAGCCACCCAGAACTACTCTGTGGTGGAGGATTTGTCACAAAACCCTTGTGCAATGTCCACTTTGGAGGTCCTCCAGAGATGCCCTTACCAGAGAAAGGATTTGTTAGCTCCCTTTGGATCTGCTGAGACTTGTAATTTGTGAAAGATCATGCTTGATACAACTAACTTAAAACCTCGTCTCCCCTACCATGTGGAATTTCAGATAGTAGTGGCTTAGACCATGCAAATTTTTACCTGGAACATTTTTCACACGATGGTTGATGAGGGCACCTCAACATGTGTGATATCATTGGAATTTTGGAAGGCCATTGGCCAACCCGTTTTGTCTCCATCACCTACTCTTCTTACCACTTTCAATGATCGTTCATTCCGACCACACAAAATCATTGCTTCTTTCACCGTGAACCTAGGAGGAAAAACTGTGTGTGTCGAGGTTGAAGTGGTCGACGCACCTCTCAACTACAATATCTTGTTAGGAAGGATTTGAACCTATACTATGCATGAAGTGGTCACAACATTTTTCTGAGTCTTTTTGTTTCCACACGAGGACGATATCGTGTCCATTGATCAATTATCCTTCTCTTGTCCTGACCCTTCATTGGGGGCATCCATGGTCCCGATGATTGATAACCCTCAACTCAGAATAGTCAACGTAGGGGTTGGTTTCTGCCTACCTTTGATGGGTACTTTCGATTACCTACCTCCAACCTATAATGTCAAGTACATATCGGCTGTCCCCGACCAGCCTAGGGAGAAAATTTTTGATGTCTCATTGTTTTGCATGACTTACTTTAACGATCTGTGGACTCTTCCTTCCCCATAAGCAACAATGGAAGGGAAAGGGAACCATGGCGTGACCATGCCCTTATCCATGAAATAAGTTGCATACGCTATAGTCCAACAATATTCCATCGACCCCGATCTGACTCTCGCACAAGAGTTAGATCCGATTCTTGAGCATATTTGGGCTCAAGGTTCCCTTGCCAATACTGATTCTTTAGACTTAGTATTTCCCTCAGATGAGGCAATTATTGAGGAAATGACTGGTCCGGACAGACCCTGGGACGATCTCCATCACATATCATATTTTCTCCCAGAGTTAAAAATAATTGAAGCAGGTGAATTCACGTTGACTATGACTAGAGATAGGGCTCTCCCCATCAATCCTTTAGCTACGCATGAAGTTTATGCTAAAGGTAATATGAAAACCATTTCTAAAATGATACCTATTGATATCTCTAGAAACCCTCGCGTCGTGGAGAATTTCTTCGTCGGAGAGGACTGCTCCCCCGAGGGGATTTGAATCTACACAGGTTTATTTAAAGAATTCCGTGACGTTTTTGCCTTGTCTTACAAGGAAATTATAGGAATTGATCTGAGAATCATCGAACATGAAATCACGACATATCCTGATGCTAATTCGGTTTAGTAGAATCTTCATCCAGTTAATCCTAAGAAAGTAGCAGCTATTAAGGCTGAAGTAGAGAAGCTACTCAAAGATGGTTTCATCTACCCCATGCAATTGACTCAATGGGTGTCAAATATTGTTCCATTCAACAAAAAATAGGGTATGATACGTGTATGTATGGACTTCCATGAGTTGAACAAGGCCTGTCCAAAGGATAATTTCCCCACTCCATTTTTTGACCAGATCGTTGATGAATGCGCAGGTTACGAGGTCTTCTCTTTCATGGATGGTTTTTCAGGATACAATCAGATACAGATCAAACTCGAAGACCAACACAAAACCACTTTCATTTGTTCATGGGGTACATTCTCTTATCAAAAGATGCCTTTTGGTCTGAAAAATGTTGGAGCTAATTTTCAGCGGGCCATGTATTTTTCTTTCCACGATCTCAAACACATAGTCGAGGATTATCTTGATGATTAAGCATCACGATCTCACAAGAGAGCTAATCATCCCACACACCTCTGACTTATATTTGAGCGATGTCGCTACTACCGGATTCACTTGAATCCAAACAAATGCAGTTTTTGTGTGACGTTGGGTCATCTGGTAGGTTTCATAGTTTCGACAACATGGATCATGGTTGATCCTATAAAGGTTGAGGTGATAGTTCAGTTTCCTCCCCCGTGCACAGTCCCTCACCTTCAGAGTTTACAGGGGAAAGTGAAATTTTTACGACGTTTAATCACAAACTATGCCGAGATCACAAAGGGTTTCATGCATTTACTAAAGAAGGATGTTCCTTTTCATTGGGATGAAGCCTCTCAACGCTCTTTCAAAGCGTTGAAATGTTCCCTCACATCTGCCCCTCTGCTTCGACCATCCAATTATAATAAATATTTTTATTGTACTTGGTCGCTGTGGAGTAGACCATCGGTATGGTATTGGTTCAGGAGGATGATTTTTTTGAAGAATACATGATTTATTACCTGATCTGAGGCCTCATTCGAACAGAACTCAATTATTCCCACGTTAAAAAACTTGTGTTCGTAGTAGTTCATGCTGTCCAACGGTTCGGTCATTATATCTTGTTTCGCAACACCACCATCATTGTTGTTGTGAATCATTTTCAATACTTGTTGACAAGACGTGTAATCAGCAAAAAGATCAGTAGATGGATATTTATCCTCCAGGAATTTGACTTGGATTTTGTTTTGGTGAAATCCAAAAAGTCACTAGTCTTTGCAGAACTCATCTCGGAACGTCTGGTCGAGTCAGGTGATGTTATACCCAAAGAGTCGCCTATTAAATGAGATATGTTTTTGATCGAATCTTCAGACCCTTGGTATGGAGATATACTAGTCTATCTCCAGACATTGAAGTGCCACACCTCTGCTTCTCATGATGAGCATCTCCATATACACCATCAGGCCAAGAACTATCTCATACTCGAGGACACTTTGTATCGTCCAGGTATAGATTGTATCCTTCGCTGATGTCTCACTCATGAATAATAGAAAATCGTGCTTAACGATTGCCACACTGGAGCATGTGGTGGTCATTTTTCTGGGTTGGTAATAGGCCAGAAAATTCTACGAGATGATTACTTTTGGCTGAAATTAATTAAATATTGTGTTGAATCAGTCAAGAAGTGCCACCCGTGTCAGATCTTCTCTTGGAATATGAGGGCACACCCCACTCCCTTGTTTATCGTCATCATAGTTGGTCCCTTCACCAAGTGGGGGATTGATTACACTACATGAAACCCTCCTTCAGCAAGGGGGCAACATTATATCATCGTAGCAGTACACTACTTCATGAAGTGGGTCGAGGCTATGCCAATGTTCAAAGATGATGGTGAGACAGCAACTCTATTTTTGTTTAACCATATTATAGCAAGGTTCGGTGTCCCGAGGGAGATTGTCACTGACCATTGAAGTCACTTTCATAATAAAATGATGTCTGAGTTAACGTCAAAGATTGGGTTGAGGAAAGAAAATTTGTCACCCTACTACCCACAAGTGAATGGTCGGGTGGAAGCTATGAATAAATATCTTAAGACTATTCTGCAGTGAATGATCAATTCGGCCAAGTCAAATTGGCATTTGATGTTGTACTCGACATTATGGTCCTACCAAACTTTCGTTAAGACTGCAACCGGTTTCTCACCTTTTCAACTCATTTACGGACTGGAATTAGTCTTGCCTATAGAGTGCCAGATCCCGTCTCTAAAGTTGGAAGTACAGTTATTGCCAAACACTTCACATCTTGAAGAGAGTTTATTATATCTTGAGCAACTCGATGAATAGCGTCGGAATGCAAAATTGGCCAACGAGGATCAAAAACAAAAATTCAAGTGTCAATATGATTAGTCACTTTGTCCTTGGATTTTCTCTGAAGGTGACCTTATCCTAGTCTATGAACAAGATAAGGATCCCCTAGGGGCAGGCAAGTTCAAACCCATATGGTTCGGACCTTTCATCATGGAGGAGGTTCTAAAGAAGGGGACTTGTCGTCTGGTGGAATTTGAGGGAAATTCTTTGGCAGAGCCTAGAAATGGTCTCTACCTCAAGAAGTATCACTCGTAGGTGGGTCACCTTGGGTGACTTCTTATATATATGTATAGTTTTTATACAGTTAGTTTTGTCTTTTTTTTTTATGGATGTGTCGTTTTTAATGTCATCTTATTCATTGTGGCAGATGTCAAGTGAATCAGAGGTGTTCGTTGGGTTTGCGGATGGCGCTAGCTGGCACACTTGGAAACTTGCTTCCGCAGCTTGGGTGATTTTCACACCTCAAGGCGAGTTTCTATCTTTAGGAGGTGTCTGTTTAGGTGACACCACAAATAATGTTGTTGAATACAATGCAGTCTTAGAGTTTGTTCGTGATGCTTTTTCGCATGGTATCTCTCACCTCTGGGTCTACTTAGACACTCATCTGTCTATGTCCCTTTTAAATGGGGTTTACCGCGTTTATGATCCTACTTTACACCGACGATTCTTTAGGGTACATCTCTTAGAATGAAGATTTGATTACATTATGTATATCCATGTTCCTAGGAGATTGAATCAAATCAAATATACTCTAAATAATCATGTATTAGATTGGCATATTGCACACATGTAAGAAAAAGCACACACACACACATGTAAAAACATTTGTACATAAATTTAATCCATAAGACATAAAAATATGTAAATACGCATATATATATTGAAAATATCAGAGTACATAGGTGGGTGCAAGCACCTAAAAAATGTATGTCTTGTAAGAGTCACGTGGCTCATGCCCTCAAAAATATACAAAAGGTGCCCTCGGCACGTAAGTAGTCCATCCTAGCTAATGGCAGGGCTTGTTGGCCCTGCCATAGTGAACAATGACGTTTGCCAAACACCAGAATATTTGGACCTAGGTCTGTGGTACCCCAACTATGTGAGGTTGCATCGACAGTGGGAGATCCTTGATCTCTACCATAGGAATTGTACGAGTGAGCACGGTGAGGTTCTGCTCCACCCATCTCAATACTCTCTCCGCCTCTCCGACTGGAGGTCCCCCTGTTGTTGCTGCTGGTCTAGCAACTGCGGCTGGTCCTGCCTCTAGTCGAGGACGCCACCTGGTCCTCAAGAAGTCTGTTGGATGAACTAGTCCCACATCTATACATAACAGATAGATAGTTGTTAGATACTCTGGTACACAAAAAAATGATATATATAAAAAGAAATAAAAATTAAATAAATTAAAAAAAAAAACAAACCTATCTCTCCTCGATCACCTTCGGGAGGTACGAGCATGTCTGGATCCCTAGAAAATTTGATCCTGACATAGGGGTAGTCCTCTATTTTCAGAATCTTCCGTGCTCACTAGTCAAAAAACTTATCATCAAAGGCCTCTATGGTCCTTCCGCCCCCCTGTCATGGAAACAATGCCTCCCATATACATAATGTTGGGAGGGAGGCCTCATGCCCCCACACTGTCTCTCATGGACTAAGGCTGGGTACCTTCTCAAAGAATAAAGAGCACATAATCATCCCGAACTCGAATTGTTTGTTTTCTTGCCTGCGACACTCGGTGAGCTATCTCTTCATGCTGTCTAGCATGGTTGTACTCCAATAAAAAATCCATGCATTTAAGAATTGCACTGCACAATGCATGTGTGCCCAGGAGGCCTAATGTAAAGCCATGGATCCAGTAATCTGCCCAATGAGTAGAATTATCACTTTCAGTGATAGATTGTTGATCTTGTTTATTATCACCTAAGAACCTACTTTCTTAGTACCAGCCTCGCAATAGAGTCCAATCAACTCCTCAATGTTGTGAGGCCCGAGGGGAAAAGTATTTAAGTTGAATGGATCACCTCTCCTCAAGAGACCATTCGGGAAGTAAATGTATTTAGTCATTGGAGTCAATGACTTCCCCTCGATAATAAATTCCTCAGCATCAGGATGCCATTAATCTACCAAGGCATTCAACGGCCTGGGTTGTGCCCTCATAAACGGACACCGAAATAATTTCCACAAACTGCATTGTCTCAATGCGGCCATAGCTGTGGGGTCCTCATCGACTAAAATATCCACATCCTCATGCTCCCTATCTCTCCAATGGACATACATCCTGGAAAATGACAAGTTCTTGGAGGATTAAATCTTGCATTTTTTAAATTTTCCACATCTTTGAGGGTGTACGCAGGTTGTATTAGAAACAATCATGTATGCATGTAGAAAAACCATTTTCTGCCCATGGGCATACTTGGTCTATCCTTTGGCATCCCACGTACATGAAGGTCCAACCCTTTTTAGAGGTGTGTTCCCTCCCAAAAACTAAAATAAAAGCAGAAAGAAAGTATGGAAATGCAAGAGGATGTAGTTTGTACTTACTTGGTCCGAGTGGAAGTTTGTTTCATCCTCTGAAGCTCATGGAATCAACTCTTTTAGCAAAGGGGTGTTTTGAATTTTTGGTCAATTCTCAATTTACAATGGTGATAATGAGCTGTCAGCTTCTATTTATAGAATTTTTGGCCCCTTTTTGTCATTTTTGGACCCTTTTGTCATTTTTTCTAGCTTGAAAATCGTTTAGCATGGTTCTTGAGTTTATTATAGGATGTGATGATACACTTCACTTTTGTTCTTGGGAATCGTTTTGAGAGTTGGGTCATTTTTAAAGGTCCTTTGGTGAAAAGTCATTTTTCCAACTTTTTGCATCTAAGTTATGATTCCACCTCCACTTTCTGCATATCATTTTCTTTTTTGCTTTTCCATAGGATCGATCCCACCGAGTTGCGACACATCGATCCCAACAAACATCAATATCATTATCTATATAAGAAGTAGAGTACATTGTTTCTACATCTTGTTGAACACAAGTAATCTGGATAAAACAAACCCTAGAATATGTACAAGTGAAATATGATCATCTAATCACTATTAAATGTGACAACCCCAGTGCCATAAATATCTCTAAGAATAATTTCATGCATTCTTAAACCAAGCATATCCCAATTAAATACCATTTTCTGAGAGATCAGGTTTCTCAAAAGGTAGTCAAAGTGGAATATATTGATACTAAAGAGAAAATTGCAGACATATTCAAAAAACCTCTACCAAGAAGTACTTTTGAAAATATTAGACATAAATTGGGAGTAATTCTCACACCTCATTGAAAACTACAAAATCAGAGGAAGGAACACATGGACAAGGGCAGAGAAGAAAAATCCCTTCTATGATTGCTATCAAAGGGGGGGGGATTAACGACAAAACCTAGTTCAAATAAGGGGTTCTTATTGAGTTTCCATCAATTCCAAAGGGGGATATTTTTGGACATGGTGTTATGTTTTCATTTATGTCAACAAGGATTAATATGGATTCATCATCCATACAAGTATCCATATATACTAGTTGCAGGAATTGATAGTAAAGAATGAACAACAATGTTGATCGTTGGATCAAAATATGATCATGATCGGACGGTAAACAATGAAAAAACGATGTTGATCATTGCATCAAAATGAAATCATGATCAGATGGCTCAAATATCTTTTCGCGGGTCCACTGAGCAACAAAAAAATGGCTAAGTATCATATTCTATCGATATCACTTAAAATTTATAAGTATGGTTCATTATGGAGTTAATAGAAGTTGGGCATGCATTTTAATGACATCTGAGAAGAGAAATGATTTTGTGAGTATGAGATTCCACAAACCCAAGAAAAATCACTTAAAACATTTTCTAAGTATAGGTTCATCTTGGAGGTTGCAAAAATAGGGTGTGCATTTTGATGACACCTGAGAAGACATGTGAGTCTACAAGTCCGAGAGTCCACGAATCCGTCACATAAAATAATTCTAAGTAAAAGTACATATTTAAAATGAATGAGAACCATCCACTCGATGGTTGATTATATACAAACCGTCGATCTGTCAAAAGTTCCTAGATAAACTCGAGCCATCCACTCAATGCTTGATTATATATGAAATTTCGATCTAATTAAATTCCAAGATAAGAAATTAAAAGGAAGACATGTGAGTCCACGAGTCTTCCACGTAAAATAAATCTAAGTAAAAAGTCAAGTTTTGAAATGAGTGAGGACCTTCCACTCAAATCTTGATTAAATCCAAACTGTGGATCTATCTAAAGCTCCTAGGAATTCTAGGATCATCCATGCAATGCTTGATTAAAACCAAACTGTCGGATCAAGGAGAACTAAATATCGTGGGACGTTCAGATCTAACCATTCATCAGGATGATAGATCTATGGTGGAGATGTAGAGAACATCGCTGTAAGAATAATAGTTTAATGAGAAGGTTGAAATTTGAGTAGGTGGTTTGTAAATTACCATGGTAGACATGTGGTAGCATCATGTGAACATGAATACCCCAACAACGGTTTTTAAACCATTTTAATCACTCACACCATTAAAATGGATACCACGAGTGGTAAGTAGTAATCCCATACATATTAATAAATCCACTGGTCACAAACATCAGTCCTATGGAGTCAAAAACTTATTTTACAAGCTACTAAGGTGTTAATATGATAACCATTGAAAGGAAGATACTCCAAGAAAAGTGCCTCGCTTAACAGTGAAAATTGAGAATATGATTCTTAACTTAAAAATGTATTGAAGAAGAAAAACAATAAATAATAAGGAAGAAATTTGTTGCTAAACAACATTTTTATTAAATAAATGAAGAGGTGAAATGATAGATTATTAAAAGACACAATGGTTAAAATTTTATACCCATTGGAAGACTATATAAACAAGAAAATGTGGCAGAAGGAAAATGTCTTTGTGTTCTACATTAGAATATCTGAAGCAAGTTTAGAGTCTAAGGAAGAAATAAAAACATACCTATGAAGTGAGGGTGGAATGGAGGAGAAAGGAAGGATTAATATCCTTTTCTAATTAAAGTATGGAGTTGGTCCTTCCTAGGGATGGTTCCCTAAAAACAAGGAGTTGGTGCTTCCTAGGGTTGGATCCCTAAAACCAAGGAGTTGGTGCTTTTTAGGGTTGGTTCCCTAAAGCAAGGGATTTTATTCTTCCTAGGGTTGGTTCCCTGAACAATGGGATTTTTTTCTAGAGTTGGTGTTGTAAATCAATATTCACATAAAACTTGTAATTTATAATTTAAGATTATATTTATTGATGTTATTTACTAAAGTTTCGTATTGATCAATAAAGTTATTAAATAATTATTTAAACATTTTGTAAATTCATTCACATTTATTCACTCCCCACCTCAGTATTAAACCATACTCCATCACTCTCTCCCACCTCTCTCTCTTTAAATCTGAATTTGTATCCCCCTCCCTCTCCATTTATCTCTCTCCCTCCCAACCTCTCTCTCTCTCTCTCACTCTTCCTCTCCCCCCCTCCCTCAATATTGTCATGTCTCTCTCACTTTGTCACTTTCTCACTCACTTTCTATCTCCTCCCATTCCTCTCTCTCTCCCCCCTCTACCCATTGTTCTCTTTCTCCCTCTTTCCCTTTGTCTCTCCACACATAATCCCCCATCTCTCTTGTTACCTCTCTCCCTCCCTTCCTC
>ML778025.1:203157-227576 GCA_009831015.1 Picea engelmannii | reverse complement strand
GGAGAGAGGGATAGAAAGGAAGAGAGATAGAAATATAGAGAAGTAAAAAGAGAGAAGGGAAGTTAAGAGAGAGGGATAAAGGTAGAGAGAGAGCAAGGGTCCGAGAGTGGGAGAGAGAGTGTTATCACTAGATGTACCACCGAGACTTCTATAAGTGTGTGCCTAGTACCCATCGGATTTTATTGTTTATAAAAGATAAAAAAAATATTTTTAGATATAGCGAATGGATGAGAAACTCAATTCAAAGTATCAACACAAAATCTCCATAAAACATACTTCAACAAGTAAGGCTTAAATAATCTTTGATCAGTTTATAGATATCAGTGAAAACATGGAATAATGGGGAGGAAATTATGAATATATGAACCAAAATACTTCAGGAACCTTGGAACACATATAAAGGAAATATCACTAACAAGGAACCTCTAGGTTAACAAGATGATATGTTTTGATAGTACTTGCATCAATAAAATGCAGTAAATCAGTCATTGTAATTTCATAGAAATAAACACTAAAGATAAATCACTTACCAGTAGACAATATCAAAACCAAAGAGAATAATAGAAGTTATTAGTATAAGGAAATATGATCATTAACCATTCAAGAATATTAAATATGTACATACATCATATAGAAATATTTTACGGTCTTAAACAATAGTATGAATCTCCCAAAAACCCACTCCAACCTCTCTATGGAGTCGGATTGCATCTTAAATAGAAAATCAAATCAAAACACTTTCTATGAATTATTACCTAGCTCCATCATAGGATTCATTTCCTTGGAGAGATGTGGCAATAGACAAACAAACAAAAAATTTAACAGACTGCTATATTCAAGGAAATTGTTGGCAGTAATAAATACAATTGTAGCCAACTCATTGCATGAAGATTAACTGAAGCTAGACATTAGGTACACGTGCCCCTTGATGTCTAACTAATCTCTAAGGAGTTACTTGAACCCTTCCTAACATGTGGCATCCCTCCTACAACTCAAATTTATTAGACTGTTAGAGTCCATAGCGCATCTGCAACATTCACTGCAAACTTTCCTGTAGGTGATGTTTTCAACTTTTCCCCAAAACAGAGAATTGGGTTGGGATGATTGTTGGTCAAAAATTCAATGACATTATGATTCTTCTCCAAAAATTTATTTAGTGAAACCAAGTTTGTATTTTAAAAGATATGATGAAAATACAATTCTACTGCATATTAATTTGTTGCAAATGATTTCAATTTTAGCAGTTTGAAGTGCCTTAAGAAGGATGCACTGTGAAATTTCCTGTAGATTTTTTTTTCTTTCTACTCACAACTTGTAATGTCAAAACCTGTGAATAAGATCTGACAATATCCCTTCCTTTATGTTCCTTCTTCCTTTGTTGAGCCTTTGTTGGGATGTAAAGATGTCCTAAAATATAACCTCTATGCATCAACTAAAGGTAGGTGTTGACACAAGCATTTTACTTGTTGCCTACGTAGGTTCTTACCTTCCATTTTCAATACCTCATCCAATAGAGATGAAACACCTGCAAAGGGAACAACAATCGTAACAAAAGGAACTAAAGTTGTTCCATTCAAATGAATGACGCTACCTGCAAAGGGAACAACAATCGTAACAAGGGAACGAAAGTTGTTACAATGGGCCGAACTAATGTTGTATTAATTGCATTGTAGTACTTTCCCAACTATTTAATTTGTCAATACGAGCTTCGTAGACTTACGAAGCACATGCAAAGTGTATGCAGGATCGAAGTAGAATTAATCTAATCTAATGGTAAAGCTACAACTGAAGTTGAATCATTAACCTAATGCAAGAAGCCGAAACATATGACTTGGAATTGAATCACTACAACACACGACTGAAATGAAATTGTGTAAATGAAATTAATCTAGCAATGGAAAATTACATTAAAGGAAAAAAAACATGTGAAGAGAAATAATATGACACATGTAAGCTCACACTAGAAGTAAATCAATCTCAATACATCACAATGATCAAATGACAAAATAATGAAGTCATGAAACTAATCCAAGAAATGACTAATTACTTTCTCCTCCTAATGACTACTCTGTCATGAAGAGAGAGCACTTTCTTTTATACATGAGAGTTTTGAAAACAAGATAAGCATCTCATAATTACAAATCTAATTCTCTCTCAACCAATTTCCCATTATTACAAAATATAATCCTTTCAAATCCTCACACATATCTCTCATATATCTTGGATAAGTTATGTTATCCATTCCCCATGATATTTTTCTTCATATAGGCTTGAATTATCTCCTCAAATATTGAAATGGTGGAGGAAGTATTCAAGAAGTCTATTTGAATTAATCCTTCACATATTCATACACATTACAAAGTTCACACAATTTTGAGTTATATATGAAAAAATGTTGATTTTCTAATATTTAATCATAAATTCCTTTTTAATACTAAAATGAATAAAATGGAAAATAATAAGGTGAAACCCAAATTTATTTATGAAAATAATATCATGAAAGGTTAATGGGGCGATGAAATGTGAAGAATGACGAAGGGAAAGATGGATGAAAATACAACATTTCTGAGTCCAAACATACCCTCCAACTGAACTTGTTGCATGTCCACATGCAACTGTGCATGGATCTTCTCAAGAAATTTTGGCATCTGAGTGTCGGCTTTGAGTGATGATAACGAATGTTTCCAGGATGGGATTTACATGAGTAACAATTGACATTTTCTTATAGTTGGTTCTTGTGTGACAACCATGGATATAACGAATGTTGGTTCTTCTGTTAACAACATTCATTTCATTATTTGTTCTCTTGCTATTATGATAATAATTTACCCATATACTTACTGGAAAAGATAAGCTATCAATGTGCATAAGGAAACATCACTAAGTATAATAAAGCCCTTTTTCATATTTGTGAATCATACCAATATGTGTATCAATGCTTATGAAGCAAAGTGAAACAAAGTATCGTTGGAAAACAAATGATCGTAAATGGTAAATGAGACAAAAACTGGGATGATCGTAGTGGAAAAATGGAGTGATGATAGTGAATAAAGTCCCCTACCCCCCAACTGATTTGGTTGCATGTCCCCATGAAACTTGGTATGGGTCATAGAAGTGAAAAGGAAAGGGAGCATGGTGAGGGAATTTTCCAACTTATTCATTACTAGTAGTTGAGGAATTACATGATTAAATTTTAGAAAATAACATACCTCCACTTGCCCAAAATGTTGATGAACTATGCAATAGGAATATGGATGATGTGGCTGTTGGAGCATGGAATACGTCACTGTTGCAGGATCATGAAAATATAACTGCGAATGTTGTAGCTGCAACTATTGTAACTACTCGATCAAAGAATGTGAAGTGGAGGAATCTGAATTGTTGTTGATGAACCATGGGAAAGAGGAAGTATGAAGGTAGAATTGTGGTACTCTCATATAGCTGAAGTCATGTTGTTGTAACTATTGATGGAGTCATGAAAAGTGTATAGTATTCACCAGTTTCTAAACCCAATGGTACAATTCTAGTTATATGAATGAATGTGTCAATGTCGAGCATGAAAACAAGTCATTGGATTACCGACCATTGATGAATTTCGTTAACCAATGCAAGGCAAACCCACCATTGATGTTAATGAGTGCCAAGGTACCTGAATACATATTTCAAAGTGAGAATGAATGAGATAAAACCGAGCCACTTGCAATATCTAATGATCAAGGGACATTGATGTATTCCCATGATTGTCAGCGAGAGAACTTGTCATTAAGGCATGAAAGCCTCTAGGTACTCAAAATGGACTCTAGTCTATATCTCAGATAAGGTGATGAGGTCAATGGGGAAAGACTTATTGAAATGTGGGCCTTAAGGAATCCCACATCAATCAACATGATTTCTGATAAAAATATTGGTAGGACTATAGGAAAGATCTCAATAGCAACAATGTTTATGGAAAGGCAATGTAGTCATGGAAAGGGATCTGGATAGTTTTATTGGAAAGGAAAAATGAACTGAAAAAAGATAAAGATATGTATTCGACTCAGAAAGATAGGCATGTGCGAAGTCATGAAGGATAATTCAATGGAAGATGGGATTCAAAACAGGGATGACCAATCTGCTTTGAAGGAGAAATGGGAAGAAATAATTCATGATGCAAAATTGTTTTATGAATCGTTGTGTAACATCAAACACCATGATGTTTATGATGAGTAAGAACTCCTTCAAGCAGCCAATAAAGCATGTTTTTTTCAAAATTTTGTGATTCTTGAAAATCACTTCAGCAGTAAAATGTGATCATCTTTTAACCTAAAAAATGTGAGTACTAATCCTGCAAGAAAACTTGTGAGAAGTTTGAAAAAAATATGTCATGCAGAAAGAAGTACGAATGTGGTAAAATAAAATGTTTGTTGTACCTGTTGCCATTGTGCACTTGTTTCATCATTGATCGCGGCATAAAGTGACTCAAGAAACCAAGTTAGAATAAACATTATTTTAATATTGTTTTGAGGATTTAGGAAATGTCCATTTGCAATTTTATATTTTTATTGTTGTTTTNNTTTTTTTTTTTTTTTCTAAGTGTGATTATTCCTAAATAAACTAGATTTTTTTTTTTAAAGTAAATAAACTAGAAATATTTTGTTTTAAAGTTTTATTTATTTATTATTTATTATTTTTAAATTGTTATATTTATTATTTATTGTTATTTTTAAATTGTAGCGGATGGTGCTAAGGTGGAAGATGTGCATTGACCTGGGTTATGGATTTTCCCAAAAATGGGTTAATCCCAAAAAAGGTGGGTGAAAGATTTGAACTCACAACTTTATAGAAACAACTCCAATGCATTACCACTAGGCCATGCAAGTTTATTGTGACATGCAATGGGAACTTTATTTTAAAAGTTTAATTTGGCGGATTATGGAAGAAGGTGGCATAAATAGTGGCGTGGATCCCACGACCTCCACCCAAAAACTCAGATCTCTTAGCCATCATACGATAACATATTATTGTGATATGAATTGCATTCAAAATATTTTTATTATTGTTTTTGTTGTAGGGTGCTACTGGCGTGTAACAACAAACTTCAAAGATGATTTTATCACAAACTATAAATTGTGTTCAACTGTAATTTTGTGGGCAGTTTCCTATGGTCCCAATACTTCCACACACCAAAACTCAAGGCCATCTAATGCATGGATCTCGAGATATAAGAGAAATGGTTGGAAGTGACGATGTTGATTTTCTCAAAAACTGTGTACTAGGTTGGGCTGAAATTTACAGGGTTTGTTTACCAAAATATTATACACTTCTTGTCCATAAATCACAAGAACATAGTTCTCCGTTTGTGAGATATATTCAATTTAATATCTTCATTTTGTATTTTGTTTTCTTTTTTTTATTTTTTATTTTTGTATATATATTCTTTTTTTAAGTAAAACTAGAAATTTTATTGGCATTTGAGACAAATCATATTGCATAAAAATTATTTATCAAATGGAGAAAATTAATTTGAAAATTGAAGACGAAAATCAATTAAGCATTGTGTTCAAATCGTCAACAATTTCAAATCATTCCTGAAAACAACTCATATCCATTTCTTTGATCTCTACTTTCTAATCTTCTAGATCACAACAAGGCATGGGAAGAGAGCATACTAATTCGAAACAAAAACAAAAGCATGTTTTTTTTTTTATTCATTTACCCTGCCTACTCTATGCTAATTAAAAATTAGATATTAGTTATGTGTAGTCAAATAGACAATGTAGCCAAGCATGTAATAGTAGTATGAATATGTTATCTTTCAATTTTAGAAATGGGAATTGGAAATATGTATAAACGTGCAAAAATAGCTGTTGAAACTCTAAATTAACAAAATAAAAAGAAAAACTAAATGGATCTAACCTCATACTCGCTTGAAACCATCGTTCGATAAGGATTTTGTAGGCAGGATTTCCCTCCCTCAGATCATGCTCCAACTCCTGTTTGTCTTCCTCTATCTCCTGCTCTAATGGTTGTTCTCTGTCATATGTGCAGGATTCTTGGAATGTTAATTCTTCGTTTGCCTCTGGAGGAGTAATTAAGCTTTCGACTGGTGTCAAGATCTCCTCTTCCATAGAAGAGGAGATCCCGACTTTTTCTAGGATCTGAGTGAGTTGTTCCAAGATTAAACTCATTGTCAAACCATCTTGTTAAAGAGATTCTTATAGCACCCAAAACTGAAATCTAAATGAAAAACTTAAATAAAATCACTCTTGCTAAAACATAAAACAATTACTCTTCACAGTTGCGGAAATTAAACACTCTTGCATAAAGTGAAATTCACACTTGCATGAATTGAAACACTCTTTGCAGAAATTGAAATCACTCTTGTGGAAATTGAAACACTCTTTGCAGAAATTGAAATTCACACTTACGTAGTTGGCAGAGAGAACATTAGGAGTCTCCACTCAAGTATTTGTCATGACCCCTTACCAACACATGTAGATCACACTTGCATGAATTGAAATGAAAAAGAAACTAATACCTCAATCCATCGTGCTTCCTTGGAAAGGGCACCCATATGTTGGGCTGTAAAGATGTCCTAAAATATAACCTCTATGCATCTGTTGAAGGTAGGTGTTGGCACAAGAATTTTACTTGTTTCCTACATAGGTTCTTACCTTCCGTTTTCAATACCTCATCCTCTAGAGATGCAACACCTACAAAGGGAACATCAATCATAAAAAAAGGAATGATAGTTGTTCCATTCAAATGAAAGACACTACCTACAAAGGGAACAACAATCATAACAAGGGAATGGAATCCGTTATGTTGGGTCGAACTAATGTTGTATTAATTTCATTGTAGTACTTTCCCAACTATTTAATTTTTCAATCCAAGGTTCATAGACTTACGAAGCACGTGCGAAGTATATGCATGATCGAAGTAGAACTAATATTATCTAATGGTAAAGCTACAACTGAAGTCAAATCATTAACCTAATGCAAGAAGCTGAAACACACGACTTGGAATTGAATCACTACAACACATGACTGAAATGAAATTGCGTAAATGAAATTAATCTAGGAATGGAAAATTACATTAAAGGAAAAACAACATGTGAAGAGAAACAAGATGACACATGTGAGCTCACACTAATAGTAAATCAATATCAATACATCACAATGATCAAATGACAAAATAATGAAGTTAGGAAACTAATCCAAGAAATGACTAATTACTTTCTCCTCCTAATGACTACTCCCTCATGCAGAGAGAGCACTCTCTTTTATACATGAGATCTTTGAAAAGAAGATAAGCATCTCATAATTACAGATCCACTTTTCTCTCAACCAATTTCCCATTATTACAAAATATAATCCCTTCAAATACTCACACATATATCTCATATATCTTGGATAAGATATGTTATCCATTCCCTATGATATTCTTCTTGAAATAGGCTTGAATTATCTCCTCAAATCCTGAAATGGTGGAGGAAGTATTCAAGAAGTCTTTTTGAATTAATCCTTCACATATTCCTACACATTGCAAAGCTCACACATTTTTGAGATATATATGAAAACATGTCGATTTTCTAATATTTAATCATAAATTCCTTTTTAATACTAAAATGAATAAAGTGGATAATAATAAGGTGAAACCCAAATGCATTTATGAAAATGATATCATGAAAGGTTAATGGGGATATGAAATGTGAAGAATGACGAACGGAAAGGTGGATGAAAATACGAAATTTCTAAGTCCCAAAATCCTCTGTGGTAGGTAAGTCAAATAAAATTAAAAATCTTTTGATAACAACTACCAACTGACTGTGTTATGTAACCTTGTAGAATCATGGTTTGTTTCCAATAGTTGAAATGATTAGGGTTTATGATAGAACAAATATTGTAGGGACAAATATGTAACCGGGGCTATAAGTTTAGATACAATGATGACAACTTGAGGCTAATTGAATTCTTAAATAGCAATATTTTTAAATGATGTGCAAAACAAAGAGTTTTCAGTGCTGACCCAGTTTGCATCAAGTGGTTTTTACCAAAGTTTTCATGAAATAATTTGCAGTTATTGGGATAATATATGAGCTTAAGTTTGAGTGAAATGATTTTTTTCAAACTTGAGTGAAAACAATGTCAGCTAGGATTTTATCAACTGAGAAAAATAGAGGATTCGTAGCGCATATAGTTCGCAACACAGACAATAACCAACAAGTGTAGTTCACGACGAATAGGAAGTTTGCAGGAAATGGAGTTATAGTTGCAATAATAAGTTGCAATTTACCCTTTGACTAGAAAACATGTATCATGGGTTTTCATAAAGGTTTGAAGGACAAGAATATGCAAGCTAACCAAGCAAAGAGGAGTTTGCAGCACCAATTGTATGAACTAGTTTGCGGCGCTAACAATTTGTAACAACAGGAGTTAGAAGTAATATACAATGCTTACAAGAAGGAAATATAAGATTTCATTTGGGTGATGAGAACTAGTAACCAAAGACTGCATGCAAGCTTTAAACTGAGAGACATATATGATCAATTATTTTCCTCCTCTGCTAATGATGACAACCACAATCATGAATGAAATACCTTTGTAACTGTACTCTAATCGGATTTCTAGACCTTGACTCTTGTACATCCTATGTGTTAATAAAGAGATCGATGAAGAGAGAGAGAGAGAGAGAGGAGGAGGAGGAATATTTTGGTAGCTAGGGAGAGGCAAAGAAGGAGAGAGGGAAATAATGAGAGAGAGAGAGAGAGAGAGAGAGAGAGAAATAGATAGAGGGAGAAAGAGGGGGGGAGAGTGGTAGAGGGAGGAGAGATATGGAGAAAGATAGAAGGGGAGAGAGTGAAAGAGAGAGAAGGGTAGAGAGGGAGGGAAGAAGAGATAGAGAGAGTGGGGGATAGAGTGAGTGAGAATGAATGAAAGAGAGATAGATTTGTGGGGGAGAGAGAGGTAGGGAGATAGAGTGATAGATAGAGAGAGGGATAGAATGAGATAAAGGGAGATATGGGTAGGGAGAGAGAGAGGGGTAGGGGGAAGAGAGAAGGGGGGAATGAAGGAAAAAAGGAGGGAGAGAGAGTGTAGAAATGGGGGGGTGAAGGAGAGAGAGAGAGAAAGAGAGGGAGGGTTAGAGGGAGGGTGGAGAGTGGGGGAGATATAGAGGAAAAGAGGGAGAGACGTAGAAATGGGTAGAGTCGGTAGACAAAGAGGGAGGGGTATATATAAAGTGAGTGAGTTAGTGTGTCTGTGAGAGAGTTTAACAAGTGTGTGAGAGAGAGAGAGAGAGGTCAAAGAGAGAGGGTAAGATAGAGGGATGTATGGAGAGAGGGGTATGGTGAGAGGGGGGTGGCAAAGTGAGTAAGTGTGTGTGTGAGAGAGATAGTTTTGGAGAGAGTGAGAGATGGGGATATAACAAGAGAGAGGAATGGGGATATATAGTGAGGGGAAGAGAGAGGTATATGCAAGAGAGAGAGATAGGGAGGGGGAGAGAGGGGGGGTGAGAGAGAGAGAGAGTTGGATATGAGATGGAGAGAGAGGTGGGGGAAGGGAGTGTTGGTGAAAAAGTGATCAGACTAGGGTCCTCTTATAGTTTCCAACAAAAGGTACCGAAGTAGTCTAGAGAGTTGGAATTTTCATCTTCTCGAGAGGGAATAAGTCTCACCCAAAGAACAACCGAGACGAGAAAGAGAGCGACGGGTAAGGAGAATACTTAGAAAAAAATATGAAGTATCAAGAGTCATATCAGTCTTGCGCAAGACAGATTAAACCTATAGTAAATCTGGACATTTCCTAACCAAGAATGAAGAAAATAGAGTTGTGATGATATTCATAAGCAAGCTATAACCAATTAAGCGTATCCGACATAAAGATAACAGAACATTCAATACATTTAGAACACTAAATAAACAAGTTATATTCAAGAAAATTTGGGTCTCCCACTATATTATCATATAACATATTTCGTCTCAAAATACAAGATCAGATTGATTTATAGATACAAATTGGCCATGCCAAAGCTAATAGAAAATACTTTGTACTATTGAGAGACAAGGTTATCTCAACACCTTTATCTTTCAATGCTACAACATGACATGACTCTATTACATTCTCGGTCTGGGTCCGAACCCAAAATCCAAAACTTTAGCTAAACTAAAAATATGGATGATAACAATAGTGACTCTAGCAACAACGACAATACCAGCCCAAACCCTTTACAATAATATGGATCCCCTGCAACACACCCATGATGGGGCAATAAATAATAAAAAAATCATTCTCCTTTCAGGAACAAATCCTCTCTTTCTATGATTCCTAAATTGGAAAGTCGGGGAACCACCCTGAACTCCTAGTCAAGGATATTTGATTCTAGAACTAGACAACTCTCTGAGACCTTAGTGGTCTCGTTCTGTAATTAAATGCATCCCCTTCCGATTTCCTGGTGCAGGTATAATAGTACCTATGACCTTCCCCTTCATTCTTGTGAAATCTCTGATATTGAGCATTAGACCCCTTTTCGAAAAAATCCCCCACATGACCACTAGCGATGACCACAGGACCAACCAAAAGGTACTTTGTGATCTCGAACCTCGGGTGTTTTGCTATGGACCAGAACCATCACTTTCGATTTCTGATTTCCCAATCAGTGAATCCTTTGGGCGCTAGCTCTTCCCACTAGGCCCCTTTGATTGTGTCGTGGCTATAACCTAGGGCCCAACTACCAAGTTCTTCGAGATTTGTGTCTCTTGAGGGAAGTTCACTTCTATTCTCTGAATTCTGATATGTGAGCTCCCTCCAAGACCCAATTAATTGTCCACACTCTCCCTTCGATCGACGGCTACGATCAAGTTGCGATCTCGCATTTCAGGTGTTTGGATATGAGCCAACCCTAACTCTTACGATCCATAAACTCTCTAACTCTGAGCTAAGAGTCTAGCAAGCACTAGCTCCTTCCTTTAACTTCTGATGATATGACCTCTGGCTATGACGGCCAAATCTCAAACACTTCAAGACTTTGTACTTCGTAAAGTTGGAAATTAGTCCACCTCCATTTCTTCGAAGTCGGAACTTCCGAGCTCCGTTCACTTGAGATCAATAGTCTGAGACTCCCCGTGATATAACGTTCTATATCTTTCATTCGTGACTTGGGACTTCGTGTTTCAGTATTTTGGAAATTAATTCACTCACCTCTTTTCCAAAATTTTGATCTCCGAACTTCCAATAGTGTGAGATCAACAGTCAACGATCTTTCATGATCCTATGGTCCAAATCAACTCGCAAATTCAGAACTCACAAGTTCTCACAACTCTGCCTTTGAATTTCTCAATTTTTGCATCAGTGAAATGTTGATCTCCTGCCACGTGTCTTGTCTAGATGGATGGTTCCGATAATTTCGGAACTTCGGGACCTTGCAAAGTCCACTTTCCTGGGCACTTTCAAGGGTTTGGGCCTCGTGCACTTTCCTTGGGATCCAACGAATGTTGTTCCTCGCTCTCAGATCTGACAACCCAGATATGATATCCTCTTGAAAGCTCTTCTAATTGTCTAGACGTGGGTTCCAACGGTCCATATCTTTCACAGCGCTCGATCCAACGATCATTTTTTCTCCTCCTTCTGAGATTTCGATTTCTTCCCTGACTTGGAAGATTTCAAATGTTTCGAACGTATTGACCTTCTATCTACTTCATGCGAGCCCTGATGTATGGGTCACGACTTCTTCTTTCCCTCCTGAGCTTACAAACTTGAAACAAGTTTGCCTCTTGGACCTCATCTGCGCTTCTGAAAATCACTTGTCTCTTCTAAGCTTGGTCCTTAGGGAATTACAAATTCTCACGTAATCCTTGCATTAATATTCTCATGTCGAGTCAATGGTCCACGACCTTCCTTGATCCAATAGTCTAGATCACATCGCAACTTATAATTTCAAATGATTAGTCATGCCAACATGTGATTATCCTGATGTGTGAACTCTGATCTCGCCAATCCGACGGTCAAGGATGGTCCCGATAGATCCTTGTCTCTGTGGTCCAGGTCATATCGCTACTTCGGGTTTCGGAGGATCCGTCCCCTTCACGATGATTACCAACATTTGTCGAAATTGTGAAGAATGAGGGAGTCGAGGCGTTAACACCTGTGCCCCTTCTTCAAATCTAACGGTCGCGATAGACCTTCGATTACCCCAAATGGGTCTCATCCTTTCATCTTCCAAATGAAAGGATTATTTCTTTCGATACTTGAGTCTCACTATTCTTCCTAAGCTTTGTTGGCTCTGAAAGGCTTAAGAGTTTTGCGCTCTTTCTCTTGAACATAATGTTTGGAAGAATTCTTCCGCGCACCCCTTACGTTCATTACTCAACTCTAGAACTTAAGATGGTCTCGGTCTCTACCCACCTTGCAGATATTCAGTGCATACATGCACTACCTCTCCTGAGCTTAATGGACTCCATCCTCGCAGTGATTGCAGGATTAAACCTTCGCAATCAGGGAAGTACTCACTCAACTCTAGGACGGTGATGAAATTCCTTGGGAAAGTTCTTTTGAGGAATTAAACTAGACAATAAGGAAAATCAAGCAGATGTAAAATTTCTCAAGGAAAAAACTCATACTTTTAACTTAATCATTCAATACAAAAACCATTTATAGGCATATAAATACAAGCATGCATCCATTATTTCCAAGTCAAAGCACAAGGCATAAAAACACTTATCAAAACCATAAGGCATGATGCGACTACTGAGAGGGGTGCTCATTTCCACCCAACCATAGGCTTGGTCACTCCCAATGGATTTATCACTGGCCACCCCTGAGCTTAGGCCATGATGCTTTGATATTCAGTCTCTTACTTCCAGATCAAAAAAAGTTAGGGACGAAGGTCACTCTCCTTCTCCCAATACAAGAATAGATAAGGACGAAGGCTACTCTCCTTCTCCTATGTTTGTCTCTATTCTCTGTGATTAGAACTCACTTTTTCGCTTTCAATCCTTCCTCAGACCCGAGAGATTCTACTCTCGTCTCTGCACTCTTCATAGGTCCTCACTACCCACACCACTTTTCCTTTATTTCCTTCCTCCGCAAGATTGTGTGTGGCTCAAATTCCCCAGTCTGTGGTCAGGTCTAGAAGCCTTATAGAGGCCAGTCTTCCCCGTACCCTCATTAACTCTTGAGTATGACTTCCCACCTACCAGCCTGCTGGGAATTCATTCCTGGTCAGACGATTGTTCTGATCTTGAAAAATTTAAATCCAACATGGTATTGGTTCAGTGGAGGTTAACGCAACCATTCTGGGTCCCCTCCACCACCTTTTCATTAGAAATCGTGGTATCTCTTAGCACATCCCCTTCACAACAGTCATGAAATACGTATCCATTTTCAATTAAAATAACAAAAATTACATTCATAGACCTTTTATTCAAAGGTCCATCAAAACAAACATTCACACCTTTGAGTTTTCCATAGTTCCCCGACCAATATAGTTATATTTACAGACTGGGGGAAACAAGGTATTAAAATTCGCCCCCCCCCTTAAAGGAACATCATCCTCGATGTTCTATCTATCAACATGATATGTCTGTACAAAAGTAAACAAAATTAGATATGCTTGTCTCATGGAATCTTCCATTTCCCACGTAGCCTCATCTGGGCCAAAGTGTTTCCACTGCACCTTGACTTGTGAAATGGTTCAGTTCCTGAGTGAGGTTTCCTTCTTGTCTAGTATGCATTTGGGTTTTGGCATGAATTCTCCCTCCAGTTCCACCTAGATCATAGACCAGTCAATTATATGATTAGCATCATGTACATATTTCTTCAATAATGAAACATGGAAAACATTATGTGCCTTTATAGTGGGAGGAAGTGCTATCCTATAGGCTATAGGTGCCACTCTATCTAAGACTTCAAAGGGTCCAAAATACCGAGGTGCCAATTTGGCATAGGCTCCCATTCTCATGGAACTCTTCCTGGGTCTAACTCTGAGATAGACATGGTCTCTGGTCTTGAACTCTCTGGGAGTTCTCTTTCCATCGGTGTAAATTTTATGTATGTACTGAGCAATCTTGAGATTTTGTCTTATCTGAACCACTTCTTGTTCCATTTATTTCAGCATGTCGGGTCTAATTGTAATTCTATCCACTGGGTTACTTCAGCTGATTGGAATCTTGCATTTTCTACCATAGAGGTCTTCAAAAGGGCTCATCTTGAAAGATTCTCGATAATCATTGTTGTAGGAAAAATATACCAATGGTAGGTAGTCTTCCCACTTCTTAGGGTGATGCATTACATGCATCCTTAGCATGTCTTCTATTATTTGGTTCACTCTTTATGTATTTCCATCAATTTGAGGGTGATAGGTTGTGTTGAACAACAATTTAGTCTCAAAACCGGCCATTAGGGATTTCCAAAAGTTTGAAGTAAATTTGGTATCTCTGTCAGATACAATTTCCTTGGGCATGCCATGCAGTCTGAATATATCCTTCATGAACATCATGGAAATATATATTTCTTTGCAAGTTGACTTGCCAAGGATTAAATGAGCATAGTTACTCAGTTTTTCCACCATGAGCATGATGGCATCATTTTTCTTGGTCGACTTTGGTAATACAATGATGAAATCCATGGAGATGGTTTCCCATTTCCATTCTGGGATTGGTAGGGGCTATAACAATACTGTTGGGTGCTAGTCTTCTGCCTTAACTTGCTAGAATTTTACGCATTTAGCTAGATAGTTAGATATGTCTTTCTTCAACCTAGGCCAATAAAATTGTTTCCTAGTGGCCGTGATCATATTCTGATATCTTGGGTGACCAATATATTGTCTCTTATGCAGTTCATCCATTATGAACCTCTTCAAGTCATCACAATTTGGAATATACAATCTGTTTTTGTAAGTGAGCAACCCTTCCGCGAGCATTTGGTAGCCTTTGTACTTTAGCCCCGTAGGGTCTTGTATTAGGTATGAGGTCATGGTATTAAAGAATGCATCTGTCTCTTGTGCATTTCTGACTCTTTCCTTGACATTCATTTCATAGGTTCTTACTGCTGCTAGATGAATCGTGTTTATACTTCTACTATGGGCATCAACCACATTATTTTCCTTTCCTTTGATGTGTTTGATTTCGAAATAAAACTCACTAAGGAGAGCTATCCACCTAGATTTACTGGCATTGATTTTTGGTTGATCAAACAGGTGCCTCAACCCACAATGGTCTATCATAAGCACAAATCTCCTTCCCAGGAGGTAGTGCCTCCACATTTTTAAAGCATGTACTATGGACACCAACTATAGGTCATGGGTCACATAATTTATCTCATGCTCATTTAATTTTCGGGACGTGTATCAAATTACACATCCCTCTTGCATAAGGAATCCTCCAAGTCCTTCCTTGTAGGCATATGTACAGATGAGGAAATAATTATCCAGGTCTGCAATATTTAGCACGGGTGCATGGGTCAGGAGGTATTTCATTTCCTGATATCTTTCTTCACATTTTGATGTCCAAATGAATTTAATCCCCTTTCTCTGAAGGGCAGTGATTGGACAACCAATCTTGGAAACCCTTTTATGAACCTTCTATATTATCCTGCTAGGCCCATGAAGGACATAATATCAGATACATCCTTTGGGGTAGGCAATTCCATAATAGATCTGATCTTTTTAGGGTCTACTACCACCCCTTCCTTAGAAATGACATGGCCTAAGTAATGGACTTGCTTCTAAAACAAATCACACTTGCTAAAATTAGCATAGATTTGATGGTCTCTTAGTACTTGAAGTACAAGTCTAAGATGTTCTTCGTGCTCCTCCCTATTATTGGAGTATATTAGGACATCATCAATGAAAACTAGCACAAATGTTTCTAGGAATTCGCTGAGTACATTATTCATCAAAAACGTAAAAGTGGTGGGGGCATTTCTTAACCCAAATGGCACCACCACGAATTCATAGTGACCATACCTTGTCCTGAAGGATGTTTTGTGGATGTCTTCATCCTTAATCTGGACTTGGTGGTATCTAGACCTTAAGTCGATCTTCGAGAAGATGGAAGCACCTCCCAATTGGTCGAACAGGTCATCGATTCTTGGTAAGGGGTACTTGTTCTTTATGGTTGTCTTATTGACCTGTCTGTAATCTATGCACAGTCAGAGTGTGCCATATTTCTTTTTCACAAACTAGACAAGCGCTCCCCATGGAGATACACTAGGTCAGATGTCACCTTTGTCCATCATCTCCTTTAGTTGTAGCTTGATCTCAACTAGTTCTAGCGTTCTCATTCTATATGGAATTCTATATGCTAGTACCGCTCCTGGTGTAATTTCTATTGAGAAGTCAATATCCCTTCTCGTAGGTAGACATGGTACCTCTTCTGGGAACATGTCCTTGTATTCTCTTAATATGGGGTGGTCCTCTAGGTTTGGTTTGTCATTATCAATAGATTTCAGTACCTGTATGGCATATAAGGAACACCCCTTTCTGCAATACTTTTTCATTTGAAGGGATGATATTTGTCTCACTGAGACAACCTTCTGAATCCCTTGGAGCGTCGTTTTAATCCCTTCTTCATTTACACATTCTAAAGTTGTATGATAACAAACCAATTTATTTTTATAAGTAGCCAATCAATCCATGCCAATCAACAAGTCATAATATCCCAGGGGAAGTATATTAAGGGTTGCTTGGGTGGGAAATCCACCCATGATGAATTGACAGGCTGGTATGACCTCTTCCACCTTTCATTTGGTCCCAGTGGATAATCGCACCAACCACAGTTTAACATGTCTAATTGGTTTCAATTTACACTTACCAATAGTTTGAGGGGCCACATAACTCAAATTAGAACCTGGGTCAATTAAAATAGAAACTAGATGGTTGGCAATCATACCTTCTAGCTCCACTACTAAATCTTGGTGGTCGGATTGATTATTGTCCAATGTTGCATATATTCATGGCATGCTCCTAGCCACATCATTGATGGTGGTAGCTTATTGGATATTGTATACTCTCTTACTGTTCTATTGTCTATGTGAGAAATCCCTCAATTGATTATCTTCTCCACAACCCCATAATTTTAAGGGTTCCTTCTTTAGGTTATCAGTCTTTTCTGGGATTGTCTTAAAAGGTTTATTTCCACTTTGAGAGGGGAAATTTTTCTGATGCACACTTCTAGCAAGAAGGATCCTTCTAGAATATTTTCCATAGTTATTAAATATTGAGGATTTAAACCCCTTCTTTTGGAATCTTGAACTAATCCTCTTCTTCCAGTCCTCGTGAGGTCTTGTCTTACTTCCAAACTATTTATAACAATACCTAGACTTCCAGATAGTTTCTTCTAAGGTCTTTGGTTCGTTGAACTCAATCTTGTCTCGGTAGGTCTAAGGTAACCCACTCATGAACCACTACATTTTTACTATTTCATATTTTATGTAGGGTCCATACCTCAGTAGTTCAAGGAATTTATTGACAAATTCTTATATGGTGATCTACCCCAGCCTAAGTTCATAGAATACCTTAGTCTTCCCATCCATGTATCTCTCTGACAGATACTACTTCCTGAAGTATTTCTCAAACTGTTTCCATGACAGGTCCTTCTCATGGAATCTTTTCACATTCCTAGGGTCTTCCCACCAAATGGAAGCCTTTCCATTCAGGTTAAAGATGGTTATTTGAGCCTTCAAGTTTTCAGAGTAATCATGGACTCTAAAGTATTTCTTTAAACCAAGTAGCCAAACTTCAGCCTCTTCTCTCATCCTAATATCTCCATCGAAAGAGGGTGGTTTAACTTTCTTGAATTCTTTAGGATCATGATTTTTGTAATGCTTCCGCTTCTTTCCTTTCCTTTGAGAATGTGAGCCTGCTCTATTACTAGAAGATCCTTTGGATTTGCCAGCTTCCTTTCTATAGGAATCTACCGATGAGTGTCCAGGTTGGACCTTCTTTGAGGCTCTTCTCCCAGTGTGGTCACTTATGGAGTCATGTTTTCGGATCTCAAGAAAACTTCAACTTCTCTTCTTATGACATCAGTCCACATGACTGGTTGCGGGTTCATGTTGCAGTTTCCTCTGTATGTCGGACAAGCTCTGCAGCAAGACCATGCTAATTTCTGTTTGTTTTTATTTCTCCTTTATCAATCTCTCGTTGTCATCCTTGCAACTCTGTAATTCGTCCTTGAGGCTCCTTACCGTTTCAGCCAGATCGGGGGGGGGTGGTTTCCACCACCCTCCTTTCGTTAGATTCTTCGTCTCTATTGTGGAAGCCATCCCCCACTTCATGACATGTCACCATCCTTTATTCTTGAAGTTTTTCTGTGATTTACGAACTGCTCGAGTGTTGAAAAAAACACTTATTGTTAGCTAACAGTCTATTAGTTCATGAACAATACACAGTTCAATTTATTAAATGCACACACACAGAGTAGAAAGTTTCATTCTTTTATTTTATAACATTTTTAACTAGAATTTTTAAGAAAAAGGTAAGGTAGAGTGTCACTCTTTTAAAAGTACTCCAAATAGAGTTTTAAGCTAGTCGTCCATGAGCCCAAGCAGGACAAGTGTTGTAACCATGCTTTGATACCAATTTGTAACACACCCACAATGGGCTGAGAAATAAATAAAAAACCGTTCTCCTTTTAGAAACAAATCCTCTCTTTCTACGGTTCCTAAATTGGAAAGTTGGGGAACCAACCCAAAATCCCAGTCAAGGATATTTGATTCTAGAACCAGACAAGTCTCTAACACCTTAGTTGTATCATTCTATAATTAAATGCATCCCCTTCTGATTTCATGGTGCGGGTCTAATAGTACCTGCGACTTTCCCCTTCGTGCTTGTGAAATCTATGAGTTTGAGCGCTAGCCCCCTTTTTGACAAATGCCTCCACATGACCACTACAAGTGACCATGGGACTAACCAAAATGTGCTTCGCAATCTCAGACCTCAGGTGTTTTTCTATGGGCCAGACACGGTACTCCCGATTTCCAATTTCCCGATCAACGAATCCTTTGGGTGCTATCTCTTCCCACTAGGCCCCTTCAATTGTGTCATGGATATAACCTGGGGCCCAAATACCAAGTGCTTCAGGACTTTGTGCTTCACATCTCTCGAGGGAAGCTCACTTATCTTCTTTGAAGTCCGATATGCAAACTCCCTCCAAGACCCAATCTACAGTCCACGCTCTCCCTTCGATCGATGGTTTCTATCAAATCGCGAGCTCACATTTCAAGTGTTTGGATATGAGCCAACCCTAACTCTTATGATCCCCAAACTCTTGAACTCTGAGCTAAGAGTCTAGAAAGAACTATCTCCTTCCATTAACTTCTGATGATATGACCTCCGACTATGACCTAGGGCCAAATTTTAAACACTTAGAGACTTCGAACTTCGCGAAGTTGGAAATTATTCCACCTCCCTTTACTCAAAGTCTGAACATCCAAGATCTTCTCACCTCAGATCAATGGTCTAAGACTCCCCGTGATCTAACAGTCTAGATCTTCCCTTCACGAATTGGGACTTCACGTTTCAGGATTTTGGAAATTAGTTCACTCACATCTTTTCCAAAAGTCCGATCTTCGAACTTTCGATAGTGTCAGATCAATGGTCCATGATATTCCATGATCCTATGGTCCAAATAAACTAGTGAGTTCTCACAACTCTGCCTTTGACTTTCCAAATTTGTGCATCAGTGAAATGTTGATCCCCCGCCACGTGTCCTATATCAATGGATGGTTCCGATGATTTTCGAACTTTGGGACCTCGCAAAGTCCACTCTCCTGGGTGCTTTCAAGGGTTTGGGCCTCGTGCACTTTCCTTGGGATCCAACAACTATTGGTCCTCATGCTAAGACCCGAGGACCTAGATCTAATCTCCTCCTGTGCGCTCTTATAATTGTCTGGATGCGGGTTCCAACGGTCCAGATCTTTCACAACACTTGATCCAACGATCACTATTTCTCCTCCTCCTAATATTTAACTTTCTTCTTTGACTTGGAATATATTAGATGTTTCAAAGGTCTCGAGCTTTGATTTACTTCCTGCGAGCCCTGATGTACGGGTCTCGACTTCCTCTTTCCCTCCTGAGCTTATGATCTTGAAACAAGTTCACCTCTTGGACCTCATCTAGCTTCTGAAAAGTGCTTGTCTCTTCTGAGCTTGGTCCTTAGGGAATTTCAAATTCCTACATACTCCTTGCATTAATATGCTCATGTTGGATTGAATATCCATGACCTTCCTCGATCCAACAATCCATATCACATCGCAACTTCTAGTTTTAGAAGTTTAGTCATGCCAACATGCGATTCTCCCGATGTGTGAACTATGATATGGCCAATCCGACGGTTAAGGAGGGTCGCAATAGATCCTTGGATCTATGGTCTAGGTCACATTGCTACTTAGGGTTTCACAGGATCCATCCCCTTCACAATGATTACCAACAATCGTTGAACTTGCGAATGTTGGAAATATAACTGAGAGGGGGGGTGAATAAGTTATGTATATAATCTTGAAAATTTTCTTGCTATTTTTTTATTCTTTCTATATTATTATTTAATGTGTTTCTAATAACTTAACATGCATAGATATACAATGATCAATCACATAGAATACATAGAGACACTGATATTCCTGAGGAAACCAATAAAGGTTGAAAACCTCTTCTTCTTAGCATGTCAATCAATCTCCAACTTTCATCTACATCACAGTCTTTGAGCTCCGACTGAAATATGAGGCTACAACCTATGATACCAAGCTTCAAATTGCAGAGAGAACAAACTCTGATATTTCTATAGCACCAACTATAAGGAAGCACCGACTCCTAGGTTTCTCTAGCACCCACTAGATGGAAGCACCAACTCCCATAATATCTTCTAGCACCAACTAGAATTTAGAGGATTGAAATCCTCCCTAGCGCCACCCTACCACCCTGATTGAATATTACAATAATTTACTTACTTGCTCTGTCTCTGATATGGTCCTTTATAGTTCCTTGTATCCTTTACCTCCTTTAACTTCTATGTTTTGTTCCTCTTATGCACCGTTATACTTATTTGCTATGCTTTGTCTCTGCGTCGTTCTTCTTCTATGCTCTTATTTGTTTCTGCATTCAACAAATCCTCCTATTCAACTTCTCTTTTTCCTTTTATTGTTCTGTGCTACATATGCATTCTCTTTCCCATGTCTAGTCCTCTGCCTGATCATTATTCAAACTCTTCATCTTCCCTGATGAATATTCTGGATATGTTCATCATCTGTGGGAATTATCCCAAGATTCCTTAGCTTCTCTGGAAGTCACAACTCTTTGTCTTCTCTATCACAGTCGAATTTTATCCTCTCTATTGCAGTTGAATACTTCAACACTTTTTAATTTGTCAGTTATCTCTATGATGAGTATGCATTCTATTGGAATTTATCTCGAGACTCTTTAGCTCATATGGAGATCACCCTACAGATCCTCGAGTTCTTTGGCCGATACAATCACTCTGTTCTGGCAGTTACAACTAGTCAATTATGGATTCTTTGGCTTCTAAGCCCCTTCCTTCACGTGACCACCGGTGGTGATCAAACACCTACTGAAAAGGCACTTCCCGAACTCGGTCTTGTGAGTGCTAGCTCCATTTCTTGATATGACCTTGGGAAATGGTATCTCATGACCAAATTATTGTGGGTGTGATATCTCTTCACGTTATCCCTCTGTCTCATGTGACCTCAGCCTAGGTCCTTGCATAGGAAAATGATTGTGGGCATGTCCAAGAGTGGTTTGGGATCAACCAATTTTGTCCCTGAAGTCCACCTCCAAATTCCACGTACCCTTTCTCCAAAACCATGGTTTCAATTGCAGCCCGCTCACAAAAAATTAAGACCTGAGCATGTTTTGGCCCTACAATGCGACGGGACCGTCGATCTCACTATCTTGACGGTGCTCCTGATATAACGGTTCAGATATGTCCTCTCAATTATGTGGATCATATCTACCCTCTCTAAATCAACGATTGATATTTACTTTGTGATCCGGGCTCCAAGAGTTTCAAATCTCAAACCTCGCTTTTCCCATATGCCAAACTTATGGATTTGACAATCCACTGACACATGTCCCTCTCATATCAATGATTGATATCTCCTTCGGGTCTCTGGAAATAGGAGATTTCAATTCTCAACCTTCACGCTCTCCCAAAACACTTTTAGTCAGAGTCCATAGATTCTTGCCACGTGTCCTCCTTGTATCAACAGTCCTCATTTACTTTGGGACTTCGGCCTTCAGGACTTTGGGTCTTTGTCCCTCATGACTTTGGCTTTTGGGACTTTCAATATTTTTTCATTTGTTGGTGGTGAAAAACCCTAAGTAAAACTCTCGAAGTGGCGTCACTTTCTTACGCCACTTGATGACGTGGAACGAGCTGAGTGTCTGCCACGTGTCCCTCACATTTGTGATTTGGACGTACTTGAAATGCTGAACCAACTTGACACTTTTCATTGTCTGATTCTTCCATGTGTCCTTGTTGACGTAGTCTTGCTGACGTAGTTTGCCACATGTCCTTTCTGACATGGTATACTGACGTAGATCTCCCTGATCTAATGGTCATCGTATGTTCCCCAGATCCTATGGTCCTTATTCATTTCAGATTTCCAGGCTTCAGGTTTTTCAAATATCAAACTTTATGGAGTGTAACCTCCTCTCATATTTATATCTAAAGTGAATGTTGTTCGTCAATCATGATCCTAGATCGATGGCTCGATCTTTCTATGATGCATCTCTTCTAGTTTATCCTGTCCTTCCACTTAGAATGATCCAAGGGCTGATGGAAATTCACATTTCAGGAATTTCAAATCTCAAGATTTCTAGAGCGTAACCTCCTTGCGTCTTTATATCCAAAGTGAATCTTGTTCATTGATCAGGATCTTAGATTGACGGATCGATCTTTCTTTCGCACTTCATGATTTCATGACTCACGATGTTGGAGGTTAGAGAACCTCCCTTCTTCTGACTCTCAATTTTCTAAACCCTGCTCCAAATCGACGGCTGAGGTCTAATGTAATAGCCAAATAAATTTAACATCCCTTAATTACATAAAATGTAACAATATTATCTACTTTATTCAGAAAATTCAATAATTTATTTTTAATTGAGCACATACGCATTTTAATTTAACAATGAATATTAAAATTTTATAACAAAATAAAAACAAATACATAATTTTAAATACCTGGGTCTGATGCTTACCCTTCGTTTGTCCACTTGTCCTGTTGACCTTTGCTGAACTGTGTAAACACTGCCCAAACCTTGTTCCACCCTGCCAACTAGGACAACTTCCTAGCTCCAGGATATCATATGGATATCCTGGCCCCCATGCCCAAAACCTCCCGCAAACCGGTGCCTGTACTGATCCAATCCGACTACGAAACTCAACTCTCCTCTGTGCAATCCCAGAGATAACTCCCCCAAAAATTCCCGTAGAATCGTAATCCCTTTCGTAAACCTCCTCCCCCTCCATATCCTTCCTTCACTGCCTCTTGCATTTAATTCCTTACCCACACATTTATTACCTTATCCCCTTATAATTAATATCTTATCCCTTTTAATTAATATCTTATCCCTTTCCGTGTAGGTAACCTTTTTAATTTAAACAATATAACTTATTATCCCTTTTAAATTTAATACCCATGTTATTGAATATAATAGGTAGTTAATTAATTAATTAATTAATCAAAATTATAACCTTTAATTAATTAATAAATACTTAATTAATATCATTAGACCAATCTTTGTTTAGTTATTAACATGTTAGGAAAAATTAATTACCTAATAAATATTTTGCTTAATAATCCCTAAGTATATATTCTACTAGGGCTGTTACATACACCCACCCTTCAGGAAACTTCGTCCCGAAGTTAAAGTGTCTTATGGTACAAGGAAAAGAAACCTGGTTCAGATATTCATAACAATTAACCGACATTATCAATAAGTAAGTCAAGAAAACTCATGCATACTAGTGTATATGTACAAGAAATGCATGTGTAGCTAGTACATACAAGTCTCGTGCATGTACTAATAATCAAAACTATCATCCTTTAGTAATTTATGTATGCATCCAATCCAATCAACAAGACTAGTCTTTTATAAAAGACAACAACCAGTCAATTGTTTGATAAATTCCTTAATTACAATTATCCGTTTCAACAATTTTATTTAGACAACTGTGGTTTAGTTACGAAATTATGAATATTCATATATACACATTTCTCCCTTTTTTTTTTGAAGGGAAAACATTAAATTCCACCATTAGACAAGTCTCCATACTCTCTCAACTACTTCTACTCATCCTTCCTCCCTAACCTACTTCCATCTCCATTCCTATCCTTCCTCTGTTGGACTATCTTGGAGCATCAACTATATTGACCTAACTCCAAATAGAACCCGTAAGCGGAAGTGTCACTATCTCGACCAAGCTTCCC
>ML778025.1:82257-189535 GCA_009831015.1 Picea engelmannii | reverse complement strand
GATTATGATTATGCTATCATCCCTATCAAATTCTTTCTCCAGTATTGCTATCAACAATTTGAAGGCGCAGTTTATTCTGATATTCTATTTTCTTTAGACGAAACTTTCTATGACTGTTAGCATTAACAATACCTATAGTATACATGTACATTGTAAACTGAATTATGCAGCATCATAACCACATTTTATTCAATATGTTTTATATTTCAGTTATCTCCCTAGAAATTTTCTTTTCAAATATCATTACTTGAATGTAAGAACCCTAGTTGTATTCATATTTCACTTGTTTTACTTTGGTAAATTTGTTTTTACATTTTCAATTCATATTGTTTATATATAATCAAAATAATAGTTTGTTTGGTTTGCAGGTTAGGTGGAACTGGAGCTTTGGCCCTCAGGCCCATATTTCAAACAAAGGCTCTGATACCATGTGTAATAGACAAATAAATTTAACATCCCTTAATTACATAAACTGTAACAGTAATATCTACTTGATTCAGAAAATTCAATAATTTCTTTTTAATTCAGCACATACGCATTTTAATTTAACAACGAATATTAAAATTTTATAACAGAATAAAAAAAAAATACATAATTTTAAATACTTGGGTCTGATGCTAACCCTCTATTTGTCCGCTTGTCTTGTTGACCTTTGTTGAGTTGTGTAAACACTTCCCAAACCTTGTTCCACCCTACCAACTAGGACAACTTCCTAGCTCTAGGACATCATATGGATATCCTGGCCCCTGTGCCCAAAACCTCCAGCAAAGCAGTGCCTGTACTGATCCAATCCAACTACAGAACTCAACTCTCCTCTGTGAAATCCCAGAGAGAACTCCTCCATATCCTTCCTTCACCGCCTCTTGCATTTACTTCCTTACCCACACATTTATTACCTTATCCCCTTATATTTAATATCTTCTCCCTTTTAATTAATATCTTATCCCTTTCTGTGTACGTAACCTTTTTAATTTAAACAATATAACTTATTATCCCTTTTAAATTTAATACCCATGTCATTGAATATAATAGGTAGTTAATTAATTAGTTTATTAATCGAAATTATAACCTTTAATTAATTAATAAATACTTAATTAATATCATTAGACCAATATTTGTTTAGTTATTAACATGTTAGGAAAAATTAATTACCTAATAAATCTTTTACTTAATAATACCTAAGTATATATTCTACTAGGGATGTTACATCTAATCTCCTCCTCTGCGTGCTCGTCATATCTGGACTCTGATATGATAGCCCATATCATTCACACTGCTCGATCCAATGGTCACTGTTGCTCCTCCTCCTAAGATTTGGCTTTCTCAAATCTCTAAGTGTCAAAGGATGACGATATTTGATCCTTCTGCGAGCCTTGATGTATGGTATATTATCTGCGCATCTCAGAATGCTATCTCTCATGAGCTTCATGAGATTTCTCTTCTTCATTTTCCCAAAAGACTTTGGGTGCCCACCTGGCACATTCTGCCTATAATCATGCCATTGTTTTTGTTGATCTTGCCATCAATGACAAGCCGACTCTTCCTGTAAACATGCCAACAATCTCCCCCTTTGGCATTGACGGTAACCCTGAACGGCTGCACTATTATGCTTAGACCTCCAACTGTAGCATGACTAGACCTTTTCTCCCCCTTTGACATCAATTTCAAAGAAAACATGCTCCCCCTGAGTTGTTGCAGTACTTTTTGGATGTATCAGATATTCAACCAACACATGCTCCCCCTGACAGGATGGACTCTCTTAGGTTGATAATGGGGTCATGCCCAACTTCTGGCGTAGATATGCAAACTGAGATTTTGCAAGCGGTTTAGTGAAGATATCAACAATCTGATCTTTGGATGGAAGATAACGCAAATAAACGATAGTGTTGGTCACTTTTTCCCTAAAGAAGTGATACTTGATGGGTATATGTTTGGTCTTGGAGTGAAATACAGGGTTCTTTGACACATTGATTGCATTGGTATTATCAAAATTATTTGGGATCGGTTCAATATATTTTACCTCAAATTATGCAAGTGTCTGAATCATCCACAATACTTGGGTACAACAAGTGGTAGATGCAATGTATTCAAATTTTGTAGTTGATAAGGAAATGGAACCTTGCTTCTTGCTCAACCATGATACAAGAGAATCTCCTAAGAAGAATGGACCTCTACTCGTTCTTTTCCTTTCATCCACGTAGTTAGCCCAATCAACATCTGAATAGATTGATAGTTGAAAATTCTCATTCCTAGGATACCATAGGACATAGTCCATTGATCCTTTCAAGTACCTAAATATTCTTTTGATATCTAAAACATGACTTTGTTTAGGTGTAGCCTGATACCTTCCTACCAATCCAACAACATGCATTATATCTGGATGGGATACTGTGATGTACAATAAGTTGCCTATCATAGACCTATATAAACTCTGATCAACATCAGGTGAGTCATCATCCTTGCTTAACTTGCATCCAGTGACTATAGGTGTGCTCATAGGTGTGGAACCTTCCATTTGAAACCTTTTCATCATTTCTCTTAGATATTTCTCCTGAGAAATAAATATTCCTTCATACCTATGATTAATTTGAATACCAAGAAAAAATGGCAGTTCCCCTATCATAGACATTTCAAATTCATATTGCATGGTAGAAGAAAACCATTGTACCAATGAATCATTATTGCTTCCGAAGATGATGTCATCTACATACACCAACACAATAAGAAAATCATTACCCTTTGTTTTGATATATAGATTGTTGTCAATTGTTCCTCTCTTGAACCCTTTGTGTTGAAGATACTTATACAGTCTGTAATACCAGGCACGGGGAGCTTGTTTCAATCCATATAAGGCTTTCTTCAGCTTACAGACAAAGTCAGGTTTATGTGACATTTGGAAAACCTCTAGTTGTTCCATATAGAATTCTTCTTTTAGATCTCCATTTAAAAAAACTGACTTGACATCCATTTGATGGACTTTAAACTGTTTGTGACAAGCATATGCAAGAAACATTCTAATTTATTCTAATCTTTCTACGGCCGCAAATGTTTCATCAAAATCCAGTCCTTCTATTGGAGAATATCATTTGTAGACCAATCTAGCCTTATTTCTTACAATATTTCCTTTCTCATTCATCTTATTTTTGTAGGCCCATTTTGATCCTATTACATTTTTATTTGTTGGCCTAGGAACAAATTCCCAAGTGTCATTCTTTTCAATCTGGTATAGTTCCTCATTCATTGATTTTAACCAATTTACATCTTTACTGACTTCATTAAAGTTATTGGGTTCCACCATGGATATTAAGGCTATATTTGATTGCTTGGTGTCTTTGATTATCCTTCTCCTAGTTTGTATGCCTTTTTCTTTCTCACCAATTATATGACTTTCAGGATGACTCTTTTGAGTAATTCTGGAGGAAGGATTTGATGTTGATTGTTGTCCTGACTCTTCTTGTCTGTGTGTCTCTTCTCCACCTGATTCATCATCTTCTTGTGACTCTGAGATTTGTTGTTCTTCATTTTCATTATTCTCATCATATTTTTCATATGTCTTAGTGCTTAGTCTTTGTTGATCTTTTACAGGAGCTTCTTCATCAATTCAAACATCAATACAATCTACTAATTTATGCATTTTTTTATTAAATCATTTGTATCCTTTACTGTTCGTTGCATTTCCTAAGAAGATACCTTCATCAATTCTACTATCAAATTTTCCTAGATGATCATCATTATTCTTGATGTAGCATTTACTTCCAAATACTTTGAAGTGCTTGATTGATGCAGGTCAACCAAACCACAACTCATGTGGAGCTTTATCACTATTCGGCCTTAGATGTGCTTTGTTCAGAATATGAACAGTTGTGTGAACAACCTCCACCCAAAAGGTTTGTGAAATGTCCCTTTCATTCATCATAGCCTTTTCCATTTGTTGAACTGATCTATTTTGGCATTGTACAACTCCATTTTGTTGAGGAGTACCTGGAATAGTATATTCTCTCTTAATTCCATGTCTATCACAAAATTCTTTGAAATCTCTTTAAAAAAATTCTCCTCCTCTGTCTGAGTGAATTTCCTTTAACTTTCTTCCTGTCTGATTCTCTCTTAATGCCTTAAAAGTTTTGAACTTCTCAAACGCATCATATTTTTCTATCAGAAAGGAAACCCACGTACGCCTGGAGAAGTCGTTAATGACCTGCATAAAGTAACGTTCTCCTCCAGTTCTTTCTTTTCACGATGGTCCACATAGATCCATATGAAAAAGTTGAAGTGGTTTATCTGAAGATGTGAAACTCTTTGATTTGAATTTAGCACAAGTCATCTTCCCCATTTGGCAGGACTCGCATACCGAGTTATTAGGCTTAGATACTTTTGGAAGGTATTTCATAGCACCTTCATTATTCAGTTTGACAATATGATAAAAAATCAGGTGTCCAAACTTTTTGTGCCATAACCAACTTTCATCATTTTTTCTTAAATGGCATTTCTCCTTCTCTTCCTTCAGAACATATGCATTGTTTTTAGTTCTAACCCCTTTTGCAAGAAGCTTTCCTATGTTTACAGTATTTATTTTTCAATTCTTGGCAGTGAAAGTGACTTCACATCCTCTATCTCATATCTGGCTGACACTAAGAACATTATTCTTTAAACCATCAACAAATATTACATATTCATCTTTGATTCTTCCATTACTTAAGATTACTAGACCTTTACCTCTGATATTTCTTGGAGCATCATTTCCAAAGGTCACACTCCCTGATTTATTTTCTTTGAGTGATAGGAACTTACTTTTGTCACCTGTCATATGATTGGAGCATCCACTGTCAATATACCAGGGGTCCCTTTGTCTTTGAGCTGACAACACACTTGTTATCCACACTTGTTATCTTCATTCTTCTTCCAAACCTTGATGTTTTCATCTCTGTGATTTGAATCTGGCTTATAGTTCTTTAAGTGATAGTCTGTAGCTTTATGTCCATAATTATGGAAGATGTAACATTCTGGTTCATTGAATAAAGGATCATAATGATTGCTATGTTTAATCTGCGTCTTTTTCCCAACCATCACATGATTTGGAGTCTATGGTTGTTTGTTACTTGGTTGTCTCATTCTTTGTTGTGGTAGGTGTTTATTCATTTTCTGTCTTGATTTCTCATGTCTAAATCTTAAGGAACAATTTACATCTTTGTGGCCAAAGTTAGAACAGTAAAAACAATATCTATAGAAAAAATCTTTGTAACTGAAAAATGACTGTCTTCCTTCAGAAGGTCGATTTCTTCCATGCTGATGATTTCCTTGAGAAGGGGGTGTATTATTTCTTTGTTCTATGGATTGAGTTCTGGTATATTTTCCTTCACTCCACCTTGGCAGCTTATTCTCTTCCTTTGTTTCTACAGGTTTATTGTTGTCAATGGTTGTGGATTTGACAAACTTGATGGGTTCTTTGTTTCTTGGTTGACCACTACTTGATCCCTCTTCATAACCCAAACCATTTTTCAAATTTGATTTCCTTTGTTGATTCAGAATGGAGGCTAATCCTTCTGAGGCCTTAATACTTGTCAGATTCTGATGATATAAGGCCTGAAATTTCTCTAGATATTTTCTGACGGTCACTACTTCAGCTTCCAATTTTTCACCTTTTGTTTCAACTTCCTTCAATTGTTGTTTGATGATGTCTTCAATCTTCTTATCTTCTTCTAACTTAACCTTCAACATATTAATTTATTCATATAGTTCCTTGCATGTTTTCTCATACCTGAGCAATACTTGTTTTTCTTTTCTTTTCTTTTCTCTGAGTCTATCAATCTCTTCCATGGAACTGACAAGTTCTCCTTCAATATTTACTTCTTCTTCACAGTCAACGAACTCACTTCCTCTATCTTCAGTTTTTATATATTCTAAATCTATTAACTTGATATCATTTATTTTATTTTCAATAGAAGAGTCATTGCTTTCATCATCTAAGGGATTATCATCATTGTTTACACAAAGGATTTTCTTCTTCAAATTATTCTCTTTATAGAACTTTTTGTGTTTGTGCTTCTATTCATTGTCATATGTCTGATACTTTATTTTGTGAGGACACTTAGATGAAAAATGACCTATCATATCACAGTTGAAACATTTGAAGGGCAGTTTACCTTTGTATTTGTCTGATCCTTTCTTTAATCTTCTCACAAAATTTTCTTCAATCTCATCTATATCGGAGACTGTGTTTTTCTCTACTTTAAAATATGCCTCCATTATAGTGGATTTACATTTGGTGATCCTCATTTCATAAGAAGTTAGGGTTCCAAGAAGTTGCTCTAGTGTCAACGTTTTGAGATCAACTATTTCCTCTACAACAAAGACCTTTGAGTTAAATCTATTAGGAAGAGATCTTAATATTTTCTAGATTAGAAAAGAATCAACTATTGTCTCACCTAGGCCTTTCATAGTGTTGACAAGTTCTTCTATACATAATAAGTACTTACTAATAGTTTCATCTTCATCCATGTTTAGCTGCTCAAACTTCAGTCTGTGAGTCTGAAGTTTTGGGTCTTTCACTTTTTCATCACCTTCATTACTACTTATCAGCTTGACCCACATAACTTTCGCTGAATCACAGTGCATGACTTTGATAGACTCTACTTCTGAAAACCCACTCAGAATAGCATTCAAAAATTTAGTGTTGAAGCTAAATTCTAGCTTGTCATCCTTATTAGCTAGTACAACTAGATTTACATAACCAGAATCTACCACATCCCAAACATTTGCACCTAAAGCCATTATGTAGGTTCTCATCCTAACTTTCCAGAAGGAAAAGTTTGTTCCATTGAGCATAGGATATCTATTCGTTGAACTTCTTTCATGACTAGTCATGTTCAAGATTAAGGATCTACCTTTGATTAAAGCCACCAGCTCTGATACCAATTGTTGGAAATATAACTGAGAAGGGGAGTGAATCAGTTATGTATATAAACTTGAAACTTTTCCTGTTATTTTTTGTTCTTTCTAGATTATTATTTAATGTGTTGCTAATAACTTAACATGCATAGAAATGCAATGATCAATCACACAGAATACATAGAGACACAGATATTCTTGAGGAACCCCATAAAGGGTGAAAAACCCTTCTTCTTAGGATGCCAATCAAGCTCCAACTTTCATGTACATCACAGTCTTTGAGCTCCGACTCAAATATGAGGCTACAACCTCTAATAAAAAGATTCAACTTGAAGAGAGCACAAACTCTCATATTTCACTAGAACCAACTAGATGGAACCACCAACTCCTAGGTTTCTCTAGCACCCACTAAATCGAAGCAAAAACTCCCATAATATCTTCTAACATCAACTATAATTTAGAGGAATGCAATCCTCCCTAGCACCACCCTACCACCCTGATTGAATCTTACAAAACTTTACTTACTTTCTTCGTTTCTGATATGGTATGTTATAGTTCCATGTCTCCTCTACCTCCTTCATCTTTTATGCTTTGTTCTGCTTCTGCAGCATTCTACTTCCTTTCTATTCTCTGTCCCTGCACCGTTCTGCTTCTATGATCTTCTATGTTTTGCATTCAACAACTCCTCTTTTTAATATTCTCTTCTACCTTTTATTATTTTGTGCTACATCTGCATGTTCTTTCCCATGTCGAGTCCTCTGCCTGATCATTATTCGAACTCTTCATCTTCCCTGATGGATATTCTTGATCTGCTCATCATTTTTGGGCATTATCCTGAGATTCCTTGGATTCTCTGGTAGTCGCAACTCTTCGTCTTCTCTGTCACAGTCAAGTTTTATCCTCTCTATTTCAGTTGAAGACTTTGACACTTTTCAATCTGTTAATTGTCTCTATGATGAGTCCACATTCCACTGGAAATTACCACGAGACTCTTCATCTCCTCTGGCGATCACCCTGCAGCTCCTCGAGTGCTTTGGCCGATACGATCACTCTGTTATAGAATTTATAGCCACTCAATTATGGCTTCTTTGGCTTCTAATCCCCTTCCTTCACGTGACCATCGACGATGACCAAATGCCTGCTAAAAAGGCGCTTCCCGAACTGGGTCTTATGAACACTAGCTCGATTTCTCAATATGACCTTGGGTGATGGTCTCTTGTGACCAAATGATTGCAGGTGAAAGCTCTATTCATGTTAGCTCCCTGTCGCATGTGACCTCGGGCTACGTCCTTGAGTAGGAAAATGATTGCGGGCACGTCCAAGATTGGTTTGGGATCAACCAATTTTCTCCCCATAATCCACCTCCAACTGCCACGTACCCTTTCTCCAAAACCGTGGTTTCAATTGTGTCCCGCTCATGAAAAATTAAGACCCAAGCATGTTCTGGCCCCGCAATGCGATAGGATCGTCAATCTCACGATATTGACGGTGATCCTCATATGATGGTTTAGATCCATCCACTCAAGTCTGCAGATCAGATCTACCCTTTCTAAATCAACAACTGATATTTACTTTATGATCCGGGCTCCAGGAGTTTCAAATCTCAAACCTTTCTTTTCCCATACGCCAAACTTCCATATTTGAAAATCCACTAATGTGTGTCCCTCTCGGATCAATGGTCGAGATATCCTTTAGGTATTCGGACTTGAGATATTTCAATTCTCAACCTTCACGCTCTCCCAGAATGCTTTTAGCTGGAGTCCACAGATTATTTCCACGTGTCCACCTTGAATCAACGATCCTCGTTTACTTCGGGAGTTCGAGTCTCTATCCCTCGTGACTTCAGCCTTCGGGATTTCGGGTCTCTATCCCTCGCGACTTAGGCCTTCGGGACTTCAGAACTTTTTTCATTTATTGGTGGTGAAAATCCTGAAGTAAAATTATTGGAGAGACATCACTTTCTTACGTCACATGATGATGTGGAATGAGCCGAGTGTCTACCACGTGTCACTCGAATTTGTGATTTACACGTACCTGAAATGTCGAATCAACTGGACACTTTTCATTGTCTAATTGCGCCATGTGTCCTTGTTGATGTGGTTTTCCATGTGTCCTTGCTGACATGGTCTTCTGACGTAGATCTCCTTGATCTAACGGCCATTGTATGTTCCCCATATCTGATTGTCCTTATTCATTTCATATTTTTGGGCTTCGAGTTTTTCAAATCTCAAACTTTCCAGAGTGTAACCTCCTCACATATTTATATCCAAAGTAATTTTTTTTCGTCGATCATGATCCTAGATCGATGGTTCGATCCATATGCAATGAATCTCTTCTATCTAATCATGTCCTTCCACTTAGAATGATCCAATGACTGACAAAAATTCTCATTTCGGGAATTTCAAATATCAATATTTTTAGACCGTAACCTCCTTGCATATTTAGATACAAAGTGAATCCTATTCATTGATCAGGATGTTAGATTGAATTCTCGATGTTTCTTTCTCACTTCACAATTTCACGACTCGCGATGTCGAAGGTTAGAGCACCTCCCTTCTTCCAACTCCTGATTTTCCCAACCCTTCTTTAGATCGACGGTTGAGGTATAATCTCCTCCTCTACATGCTCCTCCTGTCTAGACTCTGATATGATGGCCCAGATCATTCACAGTGCTTGATCCAACGTCACTGTTGCTCCTCCTCCTGAGTTTTGTCTTTCTCAAATATTTAAGTGTCAAAGGGCCATGATTTTTTATCCTTCTATGAGCCTTGATGTATGAGATCTCGTCTTTGCATCTCAGAATGTTATCTCTCCTGAGCTTCACGATCTTGATCTTCTGCGTTGTCCCAAAATACTTCTTTTGCCCGCCTGGCACATTCTTCCTGTAATCATGCCATTGTTGATGTTGATCTTTCCATTGATGACAAGAAAACTCTTTTTGTAAACATGCCAACATAGAATAATGAGGGAGTCGAGGCGCTAAAGCATGCGTCCCTTCTTCAAATATAACGGTCACGATAGACCTTGGATTCTCCCGAATGGGTCTTGTCCATTCATCTTCCAAACGAAAGGATATTCCCTTTAGATACTTTAATCTCACTCTTCTTCCTGAGATTTTTCAGTTCTGAAAGTCTTAAGAGTTTTGCACTCTTTCTCTTCAACGTAATGCCTAGAAGAATTCTTCCACAAACCCCTTACGCTCATTACTCAAATATAGAACTTAAGATGGTCTCAGTCTCTACCCACCTTGCAGAGATTTGGTGCATACATGCACTACCTCTCTTGAGCTTAATGGATTCCATCCTCGCAGTGACTATGGAATTCAACCTCCATAATCAAGGAAGTACTCAGTCGACTCTAGGACGGTGATGAAATTCCCTGGGGAAAGTGATTTTGAGGAATTAAACTAGAGCATAAGGAAAATCAAGAAGATGTAAAAGTTCTCAAGGAATGAATGCATACTCTTAACTTAATCATTCAATACATAAAGCATTTATAGGCATATAAATACAAGCATGCATCCATTATTTCCAATTCAAAGAACAAGGCATATAAATACAAGCATGCATCCATTATTTCCAATTCAAAGAACAAGGCATAAAAAAACTTATTAGAACCATAAGGCATGATGCGACTGCTGAGAGGGGTGCTTGTTTCCACCCAATCATAGGCTCAGTCACTCCAAATGGATTTATCACTGGCAACTCCCAAACTTAGGCCATGATTATTTGAGATTCAATCTCTTACTTCCAGCTCAACGAAAGTTAGGGACGAAGGTTACTCTCCTTTTCCCAATATAGGAATAGATAAGGTTGAAGGTTACTCTCCTTCTCCTAGCTCTTTCTCTATTCTCTGTGATCATAACTCACTTTTTCACTTTCAATCCTTCCTCGAACCCGAGAGATTCTACTCATGTCTCTGCACTCTTCGCAAGTCCTCTCTTCCAACACCACGCCTACTTTCTTTCCTTCCTCTACAATATTGCATGTGGCTCCAATTCCCCAATCCGTGGTCGGGTCCGGAAGCCTTACAGATGGGCAGTCTGCCGCATCCCCTCATTAACTCTTGAGGATGCGTTCTCACCTACCAGCCTGACGGGAATTCATTCCTGGTCAGAGGGTTGTTCTGATCTTGAGCAATGTAAATCCAACATGGTATTGGTTCAGCGTAGGTTAACACAACCATTCCGAGTCCCCTCCACCACCTTTTCATTAGAAATTATGGTCTCTCTTAGCACATACCCTTCACTATAGTCATGCAATACGTATCTATTTTCTATTAAAATACGATAATTTACATTCATCAACCTTTTATTCAAAGGTCCATAAAAAAAAAACATTCACACCTTTGAGTTTTCCATAGTTCCCTGACCAATATAGTTATATTTACAGACTGGGGGAAACATGGTGTTACATCCCCTATATATATAATATGATCTAGGTTTTCTAGTTGAGAGGCCGAGAGTTCTCCCTTCTTCTTGATTTTGTTGCAACTTATTTCTTCAAAACTGATGTTGCACTGTCCTTAAACCCACTTTTTGTTTCTTCCCTTTAGACTGTTATCCAGCTCCTAATAAATTTTCACAACTTCTATTCAACAAAATGAAGCTGAAATATAACTTGTGCAACTTATATTTGTAATATCCCTAGGCCAGGTCCAATTGTAATGTAGATGAAAATGTACTTAAGCCGATGAGTTGTTTTGATATCATTTTGTATACACATTTCATGGCATAGTGTGTGCATGTATTGTGTAGTGAAATGATGAAGTGTGCACATTCTAGGATACCACGCGCAACATCTTAAGAGCACATGATTGTGAATACAATGAGCCTTTGTGTACATGCTATGTTTTATAGGCTGTTGAACATGTTATTATAAGCTAGGATGCTTATGTTTTGATTAGGTTGGAGAGCCTAGATGTTAAAGGCCAGTGCGCCTATTTTTGTACATGTCTCATAATTAATATAAAATACCTCACTGCACACAGACCGACCACAATAAAAGAGATGATGGACTAAACTCCACTAGTTAGGGAAAGGGAGGGGATAAGTTAAGGAAAGGGGATAAGCTAGGGAGCTTAAGCCAAAAAGGAATATTATATTAATATTTCTTAAATCATAAAGTATGGATAATTATTTTATCCTAAGTTCTAAAGTTGGGTACAAGTGGGCCAAAGTAGCTCCCAACATGACAAGTGTCAAGTTGAGGACATGCGTACATATTGTTGGGACTTAGTTCATTTCCTATCATCTTTTCCATCATTCATCCATCATTCTGACCATCATTCCTACTATCCAGTCAATCATCCATGAGCATTCACACACCATTGAGCTATCTTTCGTATCTTGATGAAAGTACCTGAACCTGGATCCATAGCCATTTTTGTGTTGGTGTATCTGGTTAGCTTGGGACATGGACTGAAGAAGCAGGTTATCAGGCCCGTGAGCAATTCTCTGGGTGAGAGAATTGTTGGGGATTGATTCCTGAAGGTGTTGAATTGCAGTTACAGTGCTCTGAGACTTCCTATCCGGCCTATTCCTGAAGCCCAGAAAGGAAGTGGGGCAGTCAAAGGACTGTTGAGAATATAAGGGGCACACTTTCTGGGTGGGACAGGCATGTGGGGAATGAGGGACTGTAGGTTGTTATTTGAGTGAGCAACTGTGACAGAGTCTTTCCTGTTGTCCATGAGCCTTTATCTTGGTTAGGAATCCATTTACCTGGGTGGAGTTTAGTCCCAGCTCAGGGGTGACTCACTTTTGAGAGTGATGAACAGTGTGGTCTAAGGCTAGGGAGTTCGTGGAAGGTTTGCACGCAGTTGGTAATATTCTCACAAAGATAAGTGTCAATTGTGTGATAAATTTACATGTTGCATTGTTATTTACGTGTTTAATTTTATGGGTTTATCCTATGCGTGATTATAACTGTCTGTATGTTTATGGGTATTTCTTGTATATGTTGCATGTCTATGTTTACTATTATTTTAGTGTGAATCCATGCATTTATGAAATGTATTTATTTGTTTACATTTTACATGTAAAGCTTCTACAATTGTTCTATGTGCATATGTTTTAATTGCATGTAGTCAGAAAAATTTATGTGGAATAGCTCATTTGGTTGTTGGGTGTGTTACAGTATGTTCCACAAAGAGAACACGAGAGTTCTCTCATGTAGCGTGGCCCAACCATGGGTGGTCGAGGACATTACAAATTGGTATCAAAGATTCAGTTTTCAACACTGAGCCTGAATGGGCCAAATGAGTTGAGTTGAGGCGAAATTATACAGAGGATTTATTTCGAAATGGCCATATTTCAAGTCACAGAGCGTCCATGGTAAATTTAGAAACAACGATGTGGAATTGGGAAAAGCCCCAATTTCTATTGTTAAATTCATGAGAAAATAGAGAAATTCGGCCAAGTGGTGAGATATTATTTTTTTAATATCTTTTCTAGAAAATTCAAACCTAGAATTGGTCGAATTTGAAGTTACAGTGAAGCCATGATAGTTGGAGCGAGATTAGTAAATAAAATTATCAATTCGTGAATTGATTATGGGGAAATTCGTTCCAGAAATGTCAACCCACAACGATTTTTTGTTGCAGAGGTTGAATTGGTGTTATTGGGTTTAAATTCAACGAATTTCATGGTTGCAAAATGTCTATGGTAAATTGGGGAAAAAATTAGGAAAAATCCCCAATTTTTGCAGTGGAATTCACGAGGATTTGATGCGCATAAAGGTGAATGTGCACAGGTGGGCGCACTAAAAGTGCATGATGTGCAATGAAAAGCTTGTGATAGGTAAAATTCGGCATTGCGTGACAAGATATCGGCATGCTGGTATGCGTGTTAAATTTTGGTGTCGCATGGAAAAATGTTAGTGTGCAGGTGTGTGCGCTAAATTTTGGTACCACGCAGAAAAATAGTGGTTTTCTGGTGCACGCGCTAAATTTTGGCGTCGCGCGAAAAATTTTGGTGTGCGGGTGCACGCACTAAATTTGGCATTGCACAGTGTGCATGCGCATAAGAAGTGGGTGTGTACATTCATAATAATGGCACGCGTGGTGTGCACAACTTTGGCATAGTGCAGTGGAGTTTGGCAATTGCGTGCACAATGTGAGTATATGTTGTCGCACGACAGTTTTGTTAATGGTGCATATAAAGTTTTGGTGCGCAGTGGAGACATACTAAACTCTGGCATGGTGCATCGTATTGACTGAAATGCACGTGGAATATCAATGTGCGATACAAAAACAACACTCAGTGGATACCAGTGTGCAGTACAAAAAATTGCATGCGGTGGATATTGGCGCGCGACATAAAAGTAGTGTGCACAAGTTAGTGGCACGCCAGAGAAGTGATACATAGTGGTTTTAAAGTGTGAAAAACACGATTTCCATTGTGTTGTTGTTGTGCATGGTAAATATGGGTTTATAAGTTGAAATTTGTGTGCACGGAGTCGTTTGGAAGGTGAATAACAACAGAAAACTATTGATTTTCTGTGACGTTTTATATCATTTGAACGCCATCCTTTTGCAGCGGATTTTTGAGGGCCTTAAGAGCATTTTTAACAACTAAAAAACCACAAGACAAAGGTGTACCAAAGGTACACTCTGTCTCTATAGCTCAAATGAAATAACTCAGAGAGATATTTCTAATGGTGTAAACCATTCGTCAAACAGATCTTTTTTGAGAGAGTTACAGCCCAAACAGTGGAGGGTAAATTTTATGACCCAACTAACTTCAAAGGGCCATAACTTTCTACTCCGGAATCGGATTGAGGTGAAGGAGAATTCAATGGAAATATATTGAACCATAGAATACATTACCAGAGTGGAATTAAATTTCTATGCATGATAACGGTGTTTAATATGGAAAATAAGGTACCTGTAGCATTCCAGACCAAAAACAAAAATTGGCCTAGAACTTCAGCAGGTTGTAACTAACAGCCAGGAACCCAGAAAGTGATGAAACTTGGAAAGAGTGTCCATAATATGTATATGAAGAAACCCAATTGAGATACTATGAAAATTCCAAAGGAGTAGGTGCAAAAATGCATAATTACAACGCAAAGTTGCGCCAAGTTGAAAAATTGAACAAAACAATTAATGGGCAATTTTTAAATGGCCATAACTTTATTCTCAAGACTTGGAATTGAGCATGAGAGCATGCGTTGGAAAGGCCTTGGATAGTGGAATGTAATTGTCCACACATAAAATTGATTGGGCATTCAATTTTCTATGAAATCATAAGAAATAGTTCAGATATATTATTGAACCAAAATGGTTCATATTTTTCATGAAATTGTTGAAATAGTTAGCCTAACAAAGTTTTGGTGGCTGCACATTTTACAAAGTTAAAAACAAATAGATCAGATCAATATCAGTGCAGAGTCCATAGTAATGGAAGAGGCACAGGGAAATTATAGTCAGTAAGATGAGAGTAGAGGGATGGATGTCCATTTGGGCATTGAAGGAACAAACTCCAATGGACATGGAGAAGGAAGAGATGAAAACATGAATATGGAAGAGACCATTAAAAATTTGCAGAAGGATGTCCAAATCCATAAAGACAATAATGAAAGGCTTATGAGAGCCAAGGAGCAGTAGGATGACTTCAATATGAAGTTATTGGAGAGCTTGAATATAATATAAAAGAAATTGGATAAGGAGAGTGGCTCAAGCAAATATGGAAATCACAAGTATCATGATGAGAAAACAAAATCAAGGAGTGTTAGCAGACATCATCATCACTCCCCGAGGAATTCCAATAAGAGGGCACACAAAATCTCAAGTCCATCCCCTGTCAGAAATCATAAGAGCTCTAGGGTGGATGAGCTACGAGGAGAAATGAACAAAATCAAACCTCCTACTTTTGATGGTGAGCACAAAAAGGATGAAGATGTCGAGACATGGATGATGGGTATGAGAAAGTATTTTCAATTACATAATTATTCTTCTCATGCATAAGGTAGAATTTCCATCTATAAACTCAAAGGAAAATCATCCATGTGGTGGTATCATCTTGTGCAGGTGCAACACATCAAAGAAAAGTGTTACATGGAGAGAATTCAAAAAGTATTTTGAGAAGAAAAACTTAACTAAGAGATATTATGACAAGAAAATGAAGGAGTTCTTTGAACTCAAGCTTGGGAGTATGACAATAGATGAATATGAGATAAGGTTTTTAGAACCGTTGAAGTATGTCTCTTTCATCAAGGATGAGACAGTTAATATTCAAAGGTATTTGAGTGGATTTCCATCATTTATCAGTGAAAAAATACAGTATGATGATCCCAAGAAATTGGAGGAGACCATAAGGCGAGCTAAGTGCCTATATGATCAACAAAAAGTAAGTCCAACTTTGCAAAAATGTTGGGAAGACAAAAAGAAGTTCAAGATGGATCAGTGGAAGAAGGGATCTAAGCCACCATTCTTCATAAATAATCTACCAGGTCAACAAACTCCTAGAGAGATCAAAACTATTGAAACAGGGGGTCAAAGGCCAAGGAAGCCACCTATTCAATGTTGAGGTTGTAAAGGGGATCACATGTTCAAATATTGTCCTCACAGAGGTGAAAAGGGGAGGATTGCTCACAATGTACAACAAGCAGAAACAGTGTAGGACATGGGCAAAAATGTGCCAAGGATCTATGAAGCCCTAGAAAACAACCAAGCAGAGTATCAATCACATATTATTGAAGTGGAAGGTATGATCAATAACCAAACCATTGCTATTTTAATTGATTCAGGAGCTAGTCATAGTTATATAGATCCTAATATGGTGGAAATTTTTCATTTGCCAAGAAGAAAGCAAGGGAAATCTTGGTTGGTGCAACTGGCTATAGGAGCCAAAAGAAAATTTAATGAGATGGTTAAGTCATGTCTTATGGAAATGAATGGACTAAACACCAGGGTGGATTTGAACATCTTGCCTTTAGGTTCCTATGATTCTCTAATTGGGATGGATTGGTTGGACCAGCATCATGCCATCCTATACTATCATAACAAGGCCTTTACTTGCTTGGATGAGGAAGGGACCCTACGGAAGGTGTAGGGAATTCCCAGGGAAGTAACCATCAGAGAGATTTCAGCATTGTAGCTGAAGAAATGTTACAGAAAAGGGTGTCAAATATTTGCAGATCATATGGAGGAGACACCTAAACATAAGGTGCCAAATTTGGAAGATTATGTAGTCTTGGAAGATTTTGAAGATGTGTTCAAGGAGGTACCGGGACTACCCCCAAAGAGAGACATTGATTTCTCTATAAATATAATGCCTGGAGCAACTCCAGTTTCAAAGAATCCTTACAGAATGAGTACACCAGAGCTGAAGGAGTTGCAAATGCAGCTTGAAGAACTTCTGAAGAAGGGGTATATATGCCCAAGTGTGTCACCTTGGTGTGCCCTAGTATTGTTTGTGAAGAAGAAAGATGGAACATTAAGATTGTGCATCGATTTCAGACAGTTGAATAAAGTGACTGTTAAGAACAAGTATCCTCTTCCAAGGATTGATGATCTTTTTGATCAATTCAAGGATGAAAATATATTTTCAAATATAGATATAAGGTAAGGATTAAAGAGGAATATATCATCAATACTGCCTTTAGGACAAGGTATGGTCATTATGAGTTCGCAGTGGTGCCATTTGGGTTGTCAAATGCACTAGTTGTTTTCATGTGCTTAATGAATGGTGTTTTTCGAGAATATTTAGACAAGTTTGTCATTCTCTTTTTGGATGGCATTCTTATATATTACAAGTCAGAAAAAGAGCATGAGCATCATTTGAGGATGGTGTTACAAGTATTAAGGGAGCATCAGTTGTATGCCAAATTGAGCAAGTGCTCATTTTATCATAAGTAAATTCGTTATTTGGGGCATATCATTTCAAAGGAGGGGATTGCAGTGGATCTTGAGAAGATAGAATCCATTAGAGAATGGTCAACATGAAAGAATGTGACAGAATTCAAATCATTCATGGTCCTTGCAGGGTACTACAGGATATTTATTGAAGTATTTTCAAAGATTGCACACCCAATCACTTCCTTACAAAAGAAGGGTATGAAGTTTTAGTGGACATTGGATTGTGAAAAGAGTTTCCAACACTTGAAACAATTATTAACAAGTGCTCCAATACTAAGGATTGCAAACCCAAATGAAGACTTCATTGTATGCACAGATGCATGTAAAGAGGGACTTGGTGGAGTCCTCACTCAAAATGGGTTTGTTATATGTTATGAATCAAGGAAGTTAAAGGAGCATGAAAGACACTATGTCACTCATGATTTGGAGTTGGAAGCCATAGTGCATGCCTTGAGGAAATGGAGACACTACCTCATGGGGAAAAGGTTTGAGTTGAGGACAGACCACAATGGTCTGAAATATTTATTTGATCAACCAAGTCTAAATGCTAGGCAAACCAGATGGTTAGAATTTCTAAGTGAATATGACTTTGATATAAATCATATCAAGGGAAAACATAACAAAGTGGTTGATGCACTCAGCAGAAGAGTGCATGAATTTCATGCTAAAACCATTAGCATATACCAATCAGATTTGAAATACAGAATTACAGAGGCAACCAAATCAGATTTTCATTACAAGGAATTAGTGGCAAAATTACAGCAAGGTATTTTGTAGCAGAAAATTGAAGATTACAAGCTAGATAATGATGAAATTCTCATGTACAGAGGCATAATTTATGTACCAAATTCTAATGAATTGAAAAATCTGATATTGAGAGAAATGCATAATGTGCCTTATGTTGGGCACCCAGGATATCAAAAAACTATTGCAACTATCCGAAGCCAATATTATTGGCCATGCATGAAGAAAGAGGTTGCAGATTTTATTGCCAGATGTTTGGAATATCAAAAGGTAAAAGTTGAGCATAGACACCCAGTTGGTTTGCTACAACCATTACCCATTCCTGAGTGGAAATGGGAAGTTGTGACCATGAATTTCATCACTAAACTTCCCATAACAAACAAGCAACATAATTCTATCATGGTAGTGGAGGATAAGCTTACTAAAGCTACCCATTTTATTCCAGTTAAGCTCACTCACAAGGCAACAAAAATTGTTTATGTTTATATGAAAGAAATTGCTCGATTACATGGCATACCCAAGACAATTGTGTCTGACAGAGATCCAAAATTTACCTCAAAATTTCAGAAAGGATCATTTAATGAATTTGGCACAAATTTGAATTTTAGTACAACCTATCATCTAGAATCAGATGGACAAACAAACAGAGTGAATCAAGTGATTGAGGGTATGTTGAGAATGTATGTGATGGATAAATCATCAAAATGGGAAGACTATCTACACTTGGTAGAGTTTGCTTATAACAATGGGTACCAAGCATCTCTAAAGATGAGCCCATTTGAGGCACTTTATGGTAGAAAGTGAAACACACTAGTAAGTTAGGATAACCCAGCAGATAGAGCAGTGGGTGGACCAGAATTGCTTAGGGAAATGGAGGAGCAAATGATAAAAATATAGCAAAATTTAAAGGTTGCCCGGGACAGGCAGAAATGTTATGTTGATAAGGGTATAACTCATAGGGAATTTAAAGTGGGTGACCATGTGTTCTTGAAAGTGAAAGCCAACAAAAGTTCCTTGATTTTGGGAAACTTTTCAAAGTTGGCAGCTCGTTATTGTGGGTCGTTTGAAAACCTAGAGAGGATTGGTCCAGTTTCTTATATGATTGCATTGCTTACATCTATGTCTGTTCATAATGTATTCCATGTGTCATTGCTAAAGAAATATATACATGATGATAATCATGTTATTGATTGGAATGTGATCTAGGTGGAGCAAGAAGGTACTTTTCAAGTGCATCCAGTGTGCATTTTGGACCAAAAAATCAAACACCTCCGAAATAGATCAATTGGGATTGTAAAGGTCCAATGGACCTGGTACGGTCTTGAGGAAGCTACTTGGGAGCATGAGTCTGCAATGCAAGCATAATACCCGCATATTTTAAGGGATTTTTGAGATTTCGTTGTATATGGGTACATGATGCACTGAGGACAGTGCATAAATAAGGGGAAGGGATTGTAATATCCCTAGGCAGTGCCCAATTGTAATGTAGATGAAAATGTACTTAAGCTGGTGAGTTGTTTTGATATCATTTTGTATACACATTTAATGGAATAGTGTGTGCATGTACTATGTAGTGCAATGATGAAGTGTGCACATTATAGGATACCGTGCGTATCATCTTAAGTGTGTGTGATTGTGAGGCCAACGAGCCTTTTGTGTATATTCTATGTTTTATAGGCTGGTGAGCCAGTTATTATAATCTAGGATGCTTATGTTTTGATTAGGCTGGAGAGCCTATATGTTAAAGGCCAATGCGCCTATTTTTGTACATGTCTCATAATTAATATAAAATACATCGTTGCGCGCAGACCAATCATGATAAAAGAGATGGGGGACTAAACTCCACTAGTTAGGGAAAGGGAGGGGCTAAGTTAAGGAAAGGGGCTAAGCTAGGGAGCTTAAGACAAAAATGAATATTATATTAATATTTCTTAAATCATAAAGTATGGATAATTATTTTATCCTAAGTTCTAAAGTTGGGTACAAGTGGGCCAAAGTAGCTCCCAACATGACAAGTGTCAAGTTGAGGACATTCATACATATTGTTGGGACTTAGTTCATTTCCTATCATCTTTTCCATCATTCATCCATCATTTTGACCATCATTCCTACTATCTAGTCAATCATCCATAAGCATTCACACACCATTGATCTATCTTTTGTATATTGATGACAATACCTGAACCTAGATCCATATTCATTTTTGTGTTGGTGTATCTAGTTAGCTTGGGAGCTGGAATGAAGAAGCGGATTGTCAGGCCCATGAGAAATTCTCTGGGTGAGAGAATTGTTGGGGATTGATTCCTGAAGGTGTTGAACTGCAGTTACAGTGCTCTGAGACTTCATGTCTGACCTGTTGTTGAAGCCCAAAAAGGAAGTGGGGTAGTCGAAGGACTGTTGAGTAGAGAAGGGGCACACTTCTTGGGTGGGACAGACATGTGGGGAATGAGGGAATGTAGGCTGTTAGTTGAGTGAGCAATAGTGACAGAGTCTTTCTTGTTGTCCATGAGCCTTTAGCCTGGTTAGGAATCCCTTTACCCGGGTGGAGTTTAGTCCCAGCTCGGGGGTGACTCACTATTGAGAGTGATGAACAGTGTGGTCTAAGGATGGGAGGTTTGTGGAAGGTTTGCATGCAGTTGGTGATATTCTCATAAAGATAAGTGTCAATTGTGTGATAAATTTACATGTTGCATTGTTATTTACATGTTTAATTTTATGGGTTTATCCTATGCGTGATAATAACTGTCTGTATGTTTATGGGTATTTCCTGTATATGATGCATGTCTATGTTTATTGCTATTTCATTGTGAATCCATGTATTTACGAAATGTATTTGTCTATTTACGTTTTACATGTAAAGATTCCGCAAGTGTTTTGTGTGCATATGTTTTAATTGCATCTAGTTAGAAAAATTTATGTGGCATAGCTCAGTTGATTGTTGGGTGTGTTACAGTATGTTCTGCAGCGAGAACAAGAGAGTTCTCTCATGTAGCATGGCTCGACCATGGGTGGTCGGGGATGTTATAATATTCATCAAAATGAAGGGTGCAACAGGCTCTAACCACAATCCTTAACTCAACCCGAGTCAAGTCTTTAGATTTTCCATGGACTCTAGGTTGGCTTGTTGTTCTTCCTTTCCTTTTGGTTCCAGGTCACTTCCAATTATATCTTGGACTATTTCTTCTTTATATTCTTCAAATGAAGGGACCAACTCAGGTACTAGCTCTATGGCTCTTCTATTGACCTCTTGGAAGTGTCCAACCTTGTCCTGCCATTTTCTGGAAAGCAATGAAGCTTCAACAACAAATTGTTGAGTAACATCTGTAGTGCATTCTTTTTGCTTGGATGCAACTACAAAGTTCCATTCTAAATCATCTATGGTTTCCACTTGATGCATCTGTAGGTAAGTTTCCTAGACTATGAGTTGAAACTCTCTTAGTTATTTCTTAGACACAATTTTGACTTCAAATAATTCATTCAGATCATTATTCGCTTGTTTGATCTTGTCAATTTTTTCTTGTTGTTCCAGCGGATCTAGGGTGTTGGCTTCTTCTTTATTAAGCGATTGGATATTCAAGCACATTTCATCCAATGTTTGATTGCACCTTGAAAAAATTCCCATCCAATCAGTAACCTCTTTAAAAATTGTTGTGCACTCTACAGTCCTTTTATGCAAGGTTACTTGTTCATTGTTTCCTTCCAAAACCACTTTTTACAATTTCTCTTGTAGCTTCCTATGTTGTAGTTAAGATTCTCGTTTACTTTCCCACAAATATACTTCAAGATATTCCACTTGTTCTACTAGATCAGACCAAGATACTTGAATTAATTCTATCTACTCTATAGACTCGCTTGTTGCCCTGAATTCTAGCAGCTAAGGCACTATCTTTCTGATCGTTGTCCAAGCCTTTGTTATATTTTCCTTCACCTTCTCGACTTTATGCTCTTCCTGAATATTTAGTTATTCCTCTTGTGCTCTATGTGCCTATTCTAGGAATCCTTCTTTATTCCATAATTCGGCTTCACGTTCGACCTGTTGGATCCTATGCTCCAATTTCTTAGTTGAGGCTCTGATTATGCCCACTTGTTGCGTTTTCAGCAACTGAGCAAGATCTCCAAATGAAGTAGTGGAATATAGGGTTAATCGAACTTGTAGTGGTATTCCACTAGCCATTGAATGTTTGGAGGGTGTATCCACCTCTTCTTCCCCTGGGGATGGACCTTGTAGTTGATGTGCAAGTCTAGTCTTCAAAGCCATTGGAAGTAGAGGGATAACCTATGTCTTTTCTAGGTACAATTGTAAACATTCTATGCATTGTTGTGAATTCTGTTGTACTAGATCTATCTTTTCTTTCAGGGATGTTGCGCTCTGCCCTGAATTTGTTTGGGGTTATGTCTGAACTGTTTGTCCTCCTACCTTTGTATGTAAATTTTTTTTTGGAGTCTCACTTATGATGATGCAAATCTCATCATTGACTATTGAGAGAGTACTTTGGCTACCTTGAACTTGCAGTATTGGAGAAAGTGGTGGGATTTCGGGTTGTTGACTTTTTGTCAATGTTATAGTGACCAAAATGGGTACCTCCAGAGTGATTTGTTGGTTCAAGGCTTTGGTAGTCAAGGTAGTGGGTTCTGGTACATTCGCATAAGGGTCAGGGATATCAAATTGCATGGGATCATGTGAAGTGGGTTGGGAGGGAATGGTGGTGTCTTTTGGTGGCGATGGGGATTTCTCGGTGATGATGGTAATGTAGGAAGTGGCGTCTGGATTAGGATCATTTGTGATGTTAATCACAGTCTGGGTAGCATGAGTGGTGGATCTAGTACAAGGTATAGTCGAGGATATTAGTTGTATATTTATCACTTTGGTCAGGGAAACCCCTATTCGAGGTTTCATTACCAAGACATCTCCTATAAATGGAGTGGCAAGGATTTCATTCACATTTTTTCCTGATAAAATGACTTTTTCTAGGAGCTATGGAAACATTGGAAATGTCCTCTTCTTCCGCTCCAGGGTTTCCTCATCCTCATATTCTTCTGAGTCCATCAATATTTGGACCTTTTGATTCTTTTATATTGGGCCATAAATCGACCCTACTCCTTCTTCCTACCACTTTTCTTTAGGAGCTCTAGTGGAAAGAGGTAATTCATACCAGATTTGTGTTGGTTGTGCTTAACACTGGGCCATGACATGACTTCCTTGTCAAAGGCTTCTTCATCCATATAGAAGGGTAATGGCCTCATGTGGAAGTCCTCAGGCTTCGCATGCCTATACCAAACAAAAGTGTAGTGGTGATTTAGCCCAAATGTGATGTCCTAGGTGTTGATATTCAATATTTCATGTGGTATGCGAAACCGCTTTAGGAATGTTGCATTGTTGAACTCCATATTCTCTGAGTCTGACCTTGAGCACTAGGGATTGAAAATATTGGCTAGGAAACCCTTATCTATAGGTGACAATTATCTTCCTAGGGTTGACCGCCATTGCCACATTGCAAATCCAGCGAGCAAGTATCCATATGTGAAAGTTCCTCCTTTCTCCTGAGCTTCCTCACGAGCCCCCATGAGTTCCTCTAGTAGGTAGTTGTACCAGTTGAACACAACTCCATTTACACATAATTATACTACTAAAATAACATCTAAGGTGCATTCTCCCTTGTATTATGAGCGCATAACCTTAATAGTGATCACGTAGTAGGCTGTCTGAACCATCTCTAGTAGGATTGGCTTGATTTTGGTTGTGCATCCGTGTATCTGTGTATGGAATTTCTCCTACAGGCTAAATTATCCCTTCTTCTTCCCATGATTTCTTGAGCTTTCGAATCCTTTTGATACATCCTCGCCATCAAGGGATAATCCAATGAGTTGGTGGATGTACTTGGCATGAATAAAATATATTCTATTGAGCGATAATCTCTTGTCATGCACCCGACTGATCAAAATCTTGGTGCACCGAGCAACCCCACCAGTAGTTCCAAAAGACGGTATATCCCTGAGGCTCATGATGGTGGAATTGAACAGATTGATGAATTCTGGCTTTGACACAAACTGGATGCCTCCCATTGCATCTAGAGCCAAGTCCCAGAATACATTAATATTCATCTGCGGAAACAATACTCGGCTCGTCAGGTCGATTTCAAGGAGTTTTACTTTCTTGGCCTTTCCCTTGACATCGCCCATGATCTCGACCTAGGGATCACATGACTCATCTGGAATTGACTCTTTTAGAACTGAACGTCGACCTCCTATTTCTCTTGGCATCTTGGCTCTGGATTGCTAGAAAAATAGATGGGATGAGTTGGGGCTCGGGGTCGCGACCGAGGAGCTGAAGATTTCACAAACGAGATGAGGGTGTAGATATCACAAGACAAAAGATAAATGAGGTAAAAAATAAGTCTCTCTCACAAGTTTTCAATATCTTCTAAACGGGATAATTGGAGAGATATGTAACTACTCATAAAGACACTCATCATTAACCCATAAACGCAATCTCAGGCTTAGGTGTCTGACGAGACTGATAAAGGGGTAAAATACATAGGGTGATCCTAGCTTTAATGAAAAGGATGACAGGGACTTGGTCAACCTAAGGGCCTACTATTTTAATGGTTTAGAATCATGGAAAGTATATTGATGGCATCTACGCATATTGTGCCTTTATGGCTTGATGGAATGTTTCAACGGGTTACTGTAGATACCATAAAGGGTATGACTGGATGGGATGCATATGGCACATGGGATATGATGCAGTTCAGATTCTCCCCCCCTCTGACTACAATGGCAGTCCCCATCATATTTAATGACTTCATTTAATGTAATGGTGGATCTTTTGATCCTGTGTGCCTGAGTAAAAATTTCTGCACAAAATCAACGCTTAGACTGGAAAATAAGTATATGTCGCAGTGAAACAATGCACACTCTGACGTTATTAACCAGATTAAATAAATTAAAAGAAATTAAAATCTAACTATTGTACATGCTCCCTTGGACTGGGGAAATAATCCTTTTTCTCAGTCATGAGAAATGTAGGGTTTCAAGCAGGCACCATTCACCCATCTTGGTCGAAGGATACCATTCAGTTGCGCTAGCTTGAATGCACCAGAGTGTCAGATTTATGCAACTATGAATGGACCCAACCAATGTATGTGCAACTTGTTTGGATGCTTCTAATATTGATTTTCATCGAGTAGTACCTTATCCCCTTGTGAAAATATTTTATCCTTAACATGCCTGTTATGTAAAGATTTTTGTCTAGATTTCTCAACTCTCTGATGAAAATATGCTAGAAATCTTGCTTCCTCAAGTTCTTTCAAGTCTGCAATCCTTTGCACAACTGATTCATCATCTGTCATGTGTGTATCATGTACTATATAGAGACTAGGGGTAATAAACTCTGCAGGTACAATAATTTATTTTCGATAAACCAACTGAAATGGAGTATACATGTGTAGCTTCTTCGGGGTAGTCCTGTAAGACCACAAGATTCTTGGAACTCTATCATCCCAGTCTTCCTTGTTTGCGCAACATACTTTTGTCAATCCTCTTTCTAGAATTTTATTGAATGCCTCCACTATATTGTTAGCTTGTGGGTGATATGGACTTCTCTTATGGTGTTGTATAAAGAATTATTTTGTCAACATTTCTATTGTGATGTTGATAAAGTGACTACCTCGATCACTAGTTAGGGTTCTAGGACGTCCAAACCAAGTGATGATGTTCTCAAAGATAAATCTAGTAGTTGTATCTGTCGAACATTCTTGAACTTCCTCTACTTCAACCCATCTTGTGAGGTAATCTGTTGTGGTAATGATGTATATGGCCTTTGAATTCTTAGTTGGTGGGTTGATTGGTCCAATAAAATCAATAGCCCACTTCTTAAAATCCTGAAGTGCTCTGACTGGATAAAGGGGTAATTAATATCTGCATGATGGATTTCCTACTCTTTTGTAGATGTCATAAGATCTAGCATACTCCTTAGCATCTTTAAATAACATAACCCACCATAATCTAGCTTGAAGTATCTTCTGTACAGTAGATTTACCTCCAACATGTCCTCCCGCAAATACGCTATGGCATTCCCATAGGATATATTTCCTCTCATGGTTCAAGACACATCTCTTAAGGATGTTCTTTGGTCTGAATTTGTCAAGTTGTCCCACAATTAGTTGATAGCTTGTTGCTCGAACCACCATATGTCATTTTTCGGTTGCGGAGTAAGTTTCTAGGCAGGTCGTTGTACTGAGGAAGACAAAAATGTCTTCAAGATACTTTGGGATGGCCTCAATTTGGAACAAGTCCACATCTGGTAAATGATCATCCATTGCTCCACCACTTTCTCCTAATTCCAACCTGGATAGGTGGTCTAGACCTACATTGCATCTTCCTAGTTTGACAATGACATCGAATGAAAATTATTGAAAGAGAAGTAGCCACCTGCAAATCCTTCCTTCAAGTATTTTCTTATTGACTAGGTACTTAAACACAGAATGGCCAGTAAAAATCTTGAAATGAGAGCCTAACAAGTAGTTTCTAAACTTTTGTAATGCATAAATGATAGCTATACCTTACCTTTCAGTGGTTGTGTAGTTGCGTTCGGCTTGCAAATTTGTTTGTTTTTAAAAGTATATAGAGTGGTCCATATTTCGTTCCCCTGGTTGCGATAAAATGGCTCCCAGGGAAATGCTTGATGCATCCACATGTACGTGGAATTCAATTTCCCAATTGGGAAATATCAAGATAGGTGAAGTACTTAGTTTTTCTTTAAGAATTTCAAATGCTTTCTCACACTCTGGTGTCCACCGAAATAGTTCAAACTTCTTAAACAATTTTTCTAGAGGTGCAGTGATAGTTTCATATGTTTTGATGAACCTATGGTAATAGATTGTATGTACCAATGTAGATCACAACCGTTTATCACTTGTAGGTGGAATCATGTTCAGGATGACTGCAAATTTAGCTGTGTCTACCAATACTCCTCTGCATACGATATGCCCTAACAAATTTCCATGTGGTACATAGAAAATGCACTTCCTTCGATTCATAGATATATGTAATTCACGAAATCTATCAAACATTAACCAGAGTATCCCTACATGTTATTTTAATAGGATATATATCGTCCAATCGTCCATGTAGACTTCTACAAACTTGTGGATGAACTCTCGAAATGTTTCTATTATGACCCGAGAGAAGACTGCAAGGGAATTATTTAAGCCAAAGGGAATTACATTGTATGCGAATAATCCCCATTCAATTATGAATTTGGTCTTCTTATTGTCTTCCTCTATGATTTTGACTTGGTGATATCCTGAGAATCCATCTGTAAATGAGTAATATTATTTTCCCACAACCTGCTCTAACACTTTATCACTAAAAGGTATTAGAAATGGATCGTGCATACATGCAAAATTCAGACTTATGTAGTCCACATAAAACCAAATGTCTTTTATATCTTTCTTTCTCTGGATAACTATGGGGCTAATCCACTATGCTTCTTCGATTGGGAAAATAAGTCTTGCTGCCAACATTTTTTCCACTTCCTTCTTGACCTTCTCTTTTATTCTAAGATTAAGTCAGTATGGTCTATTATTCACAGGTCTTGAGCTAGGTTTCAACTGGATTTTCATTTCTCCCATGGCTCCTTTTATACCTTTCAATTATGAGAATGTTTTCGGAAACAAGTCCTCATACTCCCACAACAGGTTGTGTGCTTCATTCATAGTTTTCTCATCCTAGTAATATCCTATAGAATATATCTTAGGATGATCTATACTCCCTATATTAACTCTTTGCAACTTTAGTGGATGGTTATAGGAGCTACAAGTGTGACTAGGTATAGTATCCTGAATATCTTTACTGCCTTTCATTTCTTTAATGATTAATCTTCTAAGATCTTCGAAGTCATCAGTGTTTTCCAGGTCTTTCTCAACTTTACAGCAAGGTACAAATATCTGATTAGTTTCAAGACTCAGACTAGAATGAACCAAATGAATATGGTCAACACATACTACTAGACTTTATCTCTTTCTACAAATGTCAATAAAAATCGTTTCCCTGATTCTTTGAAGGACTGTGTTGAGCTCAGGGTGCTTACTTGTAAAGGAGAAGTCCTTGAAAAATTGGTCTTGTAAGGTCTGCCAATAGTTTGTTTGTCTTCTGGTCTCCTCATGTATATACCAGGCTTTTTGGGTTGGACCCAACAAATGGATAAATACCTAAACCCATAGGTGAGAGGGTACTTACACAACTCTCCACTACTTTAAGCAATGCTCAATATGCATTTTAGGGTCAGACTATCCATCGAACAGTTGCACACCTTGAAAATCTATATTCATCTCTTCTTTCAGTTGATCCCTACTTTGGAATCGACATCAGATGGCTTCTTTCATGTCTTCCCACTCCATAATAAAGGATTTATGGGTTTCCCAACATCTAGCAGGGGTAGCTTGAAAGGCTAAGTCGAGAACAAAGATCCTTTGATCTGTCATTGTTTTCTCATCCATGATGGAAATAAAATTGTGTACCTCTAAGGTACCATCATATGTCGATTTTTATTTGACCTCAATTCCAATCCATCTCGTTGGTATGACCGTTTCACATCGTCTTGAGAATCGTTTGTATGAACCTTGCTACCAACTATCAAATGCTACTTCTGAATCCTCGTCAGTAGATTGTATGCTTATCCAACTTACCAATCCATCCGCAGTGGGATTTATGCAATTTGGTCTCGTTCCTATTTTTATGGTGTATAATTGATCAAGAGCATCTGACTCCATATTATGGCCCATTGGTTTAGTGTATCTAGGCCCTAAACATGGATCTAAGGGATGAACTACTTTTATCCCATATTCTTCAAATGTCGTGGTGTCCCTATTTAGATCAATGATAGAATAGTTTTTGTATTCCCAATCAATTCTAAGTAGAGAATGGTATGGATCCTTATCTCCCATTATTTCAATTACCTCGAAATCGGTTTTGGTTTTAACTCTCGCAACACCTATTTCCAAATTTTCCATCCTTCCTACTAGGAAAATGCAGTATTGGTTTTCCATTCTCAACTGGATGGGGGAATATACTAACTGAGGTTTTCCCAAAGATTCCCATATATTTTTGGGTAGGATGTTGACATCGGATCCCAAATATAGCATGACATCTTTGATTTTGAAATCATCTAGCTGGGCTTCTAACCTAAATTATTTTCATGTTCACACCTTTCTTCTTTGTATTCTCTAGGTATTCTTCTCAGGGAGGTTCCTTACTATGGCTTCTGGGGTTCCCTCATTTCCTAGTATTAGGTACAGGTTGTTACGCAACTTCTCTATAAGTTGTTCATCCCCTAGGATATTGATCCCACTGACTGTGGTGTTCAGTCACTAGGCTCCTTAGTAAATCTCCCAAGCTTCTGTTTACAACTTCTGTCCACCTATCCATCTGAGGATGATATGCTAAGCTAAATGAAAATATTGTCCCCAACTTCTTCCATAAATTCCTCCAGAAATTTCCAACGAACTTGGTATCTCGATCTGAAACTATAATCCTTGGCAAGCCGTGAAGTCTAACAACTTCCTTGAAAAACAGGTTCGAAATATGAGTTGCGTCACTGGTTTTCTGGCATGGTATGAAATTTGCCATCTTTGAAAATCTGTCTGCCACCACAAATATTGAATCAAATCCTCTTTGCGTTCTTGGCAGCCCCAATATAAAATCCATGCTCACTCCATCCAACGACCTCTTAGGTATGGGTAATGGTTGGTATAACCCTGTGTTCTGCCTTTTCCCTTTTGAGTGTTGACAAATCTTGCATCTGTCCACACATATTTTGACATCGGTCCTCATCCCCAGCCAAAAATATGAGCCATTTAATTTCGAGAACGTTTTTTCATGACTGAAATGTCCGGCCAATCCTCCACTATGTTTTTCTTTCAACATATTCTCCCTCATGGAGAATTTTGGAATACATAATTGATTTCCTCTGAATAATAATCCATCTTGGATCATATATTCGGTCCATTGGCCTCTGTCCCTGAGAATTGGATTCTCAGACGCCTCATACGTTCCCCTAAAATCTGGGTCATCCTAGTACATTTATTTGAGTTTATCAAAACCCAAAGTTTTGACTCTGAATTCCTACATCAAAAAACATTCAAAGCATCAACAACTTTGTTAGAAGTTCCAGAAATATGTTTAATTACAAAAGTAAAATTCGGCATATATTCAACCCATTTTGCATGCTTTTGGTTCACCTTTTCCTGTTGAGTCACGAATTGAAAAGCGTGATTATCGTTGTACAAAACAAACTCTTTAGGGACAAAATATTATCTCCATTTCTTCAGCATTTGTATGACTGAATATAATTCCTTGTCATATGTTGAATACTTAACCTTCACCTCATTCAGTTTCTCACTGAAGTATGTGACTGGCCTGTCGTCTTGTCTCAAGACTGCTCCAATTGCAAATCCACTAGCGTCACACCTGACCTAAAATGTCCTACTGAAATATGAAAACACCAGAATTGGTTGTTCAGTAATCCTCCTCTTCAACAGGTTGAAATTTTTTTCTACTTCCTCTATCCAATGAAAAGATTTGTGTCTTTTCTTCACCGTGTCCATCATTTCTGCACTAATCCCACTAAAATTTCGGATGAATTTCCTGTAGAAACTAGCTAATCCATGGAAGCTTCGAACCTCAAATATACTTTTTGGCGATGGCCAATTCTTAATCGCCTCTACCTTATCCGGATCCATTTTCATCTTTTCTGCAAAGATAACAAACCCCAAATAAATGAGTTATGTCCTCATAAATGTTGATTTCTTCATATTTATCAACAACTTCTCTTGTTGTAATCTCCTCATCATTGTAGCTAAATTCTTCAAGTGTTATGTTTATGTCTTGCTGAAAATTAATATATCATCAATATATCCGATGACGAACTTTCCTATGAAATCCTTCAGGACTTCATTCATCAATCTCATGAAAGTACTAGGATCATTTGTTAAGCCAAATGACATAACAAGCCATTCATACAGCCCCTCATTCATCTTGAAGGTTGTCTTCCATTCGTCACCTTCTCTCATATGAATTTGATGATATCCTCTTTTCAAATCAATCTTTGAAAAAAAAAATTCCCCACTTAAGCAATCCATCAAATCATCCATCCTTGGCAAAGGAAATCTATATCTGATGGTAATCTTGTTGATTGCCCTTGAGTCTGTACACATCCTCCAGCCTCCATCTTTCTTTGGGTTGAGCATTGTTGGAACAATGCATGGACTTAATCTCTCTCTAACCAATCCCTTGTCCATTAAGTCCTGGACTTGTCTTTTGACCTCTTTATTCTCCTGCGGCGTCAATCTGTACACTGCTTTGCTTGGTAAACTAGCTCCGGGTATGAGATCAATATGATGACTTATACTTCTGATCGGTGGCAACTAACAAGGCAATTCGTCCACTACTATATTAGCGAACTCTTCCAGTAACCTCTAGATTTCCTCTGGTAATTCATCCACTCTTTTACTGGTTAAAAAAATTCTAGGATTCCTGACCACGATGAATTGTGTATCTTCCTTCTTCTTAACCTCCTTAAGAAGTTCCTTCCCACTCATGAGAAGTACATTGTTTCTCACTTCTGGTTTCATTTCTTTATCCTTAATCGACAAAAACATGTGAGTTCTCCCATTCTTCTCCAGGGTGTATGTGTTCTTTCTCCCATCATGAATCACATTCATGTCATATTGCCATGGTCTACCCAGCAATAGATGACAAACATCCATGGGAATGACATCACACAGTATTTCATCCCTATATCCTCCTATTTTAAATTCAACTAAACATTGTTTAGTGACATTTACTTGATGTCCTTTTTGTAACCACAAAACTCTGTATGGGCTTGGATGTTCAATAGTCTCCAGCTCCATCTTTTCTACCATCTCTGTAGAAATGATATTGTTTGTGCTACCGCTATCCACGATGACCTTGCATACCCTGTCTTTAGTCTTACAAGCAGTACGAAAAAGTCTGTTCCTTTGGGTTGGGTTCTCTTCCTCCTTCTCTGGCGTTAAGAGAACATTTCTCATCATCAGTGATCTTCTACCCTCATCACCTTCTGCCTCCACATTCCTACCTTGTGCTTCGGCAATGTGAGTTTAACCTCCTTCTTTCTTTCTATCTGGACATTCATAGGATTTGTGTCCATTTTCTCCACAGGTAAAGAATTTTATTTCTCCACCTCTGCCTCTTCCTCTTCCTTTGGTTCAAGGAAAAGTATTTATATCAGCATACTGTCCTCTCTGTGAGATTCCACCTCTCTCAGACTGAGTTTGAGGTTTCTTCCACTCTTCTTTAGGTTTTTGATTTCTGTCTTGGGCAATTGTTTTGCCTCTGGCTTGACTTCTGCCTTGGCCTCTTTGACCTTGCTTCCGGCACAAATTCTCTTCAGATTTCAAAGCCATCTAATAAGCATCCTCTACATTCCAAAGGCTCATCATGCTCATCTCGTCCTGAATGTCATATCTTAGACCATTCATGTACCTGGAAACTTTTTCATCATCACTTTCCCGATGACCTGCTCTGATGTTGATCTTGTAGAATTCTTCAGTGTACTCTTTCACTATCATCAAATTCTGTCTCAAGTTCTGCATCATCTGAAACAGAGTGATTTGATAATCCTTGGGTATGAATTTGGCTTTCATCTTCACAACCATTCTATCCCAACTCTTGATTTTCTTCTTTCCTTTGCAGCATCTGTCAGCGTGCAGTTCATCCCACCATAATGTTGCATGCCCTTTAAGTCTAGTAACATCATGTTTGACCTTCTTGTCTTCCTCGACATCCTCATAGTCAAAATATTTATCTAGAGCTCTAATCTATTCTAGAAGTTCTTCAACATCCAAGTTCCCCTCATACACTGGAATGTCCATTTTTTCCCTGACACCTATCCTTGCAACAACCCTGAATAGGCATTCATCTGCTGCATCTTCGACTGCAACTTCTTCTCCTTCATGTCCAACTTCATTTTCACTGTCAGCCTCGTTGATATCCCCAGTGTTGACTGTGTGCCTCTGTTCTGTCTCCATGGCATCAAGCCTAGCATGTAGTTCATGCATTTTCCATTCCACTGCTGGATCAGGCATTGGTCTGTCTCTCCTTCTCGGCGACATGGCTGAGAAATATTCTTCCTTCCTATACTACAGAAAACAAATAACTTTTTCTATTCTTTGATACCACAACTGACGCAGACCCCCAATCCTCGGATCGAGGTCTGCATAGGATCTTTCAATTTTGGCCCCTTAGAGTCTGACTAGCTCTTTTATTTCCTCTCGGAAATTCTTTGCACACACAACAATAATGTTTTTCCATAGGTCCTTATGAGTATGCCCGTGTGAACCAACACAAAGCACTACTCAACTCTCCTGACCATAATAAAATGATTGCGCCCTTTTTTTCTTATCGAAACTTTCCTTTTCTTTTCTTTTCGAGATACCGGATTTCACGATTTCGCGAATCCTGTTGTCGAGGTTCTCGACCTTTCCACCTTTCGAAACCCGAAATGTTGATTTTCCTGAAATGCTTGGCCACGTCCTCCTACACAGCTATATCGTGTTTCATGACTTCGGGAGTTTCAAAAAAAGGAATCGCGACCTCTTGTCATCACAACTGCTGAAATGCCAAAACCCAAAACGTTCAACAAAAGACTGACTTCTATTGAAACTTTTCACCTTTTCGGGGTTTCAGACTTCGCGATTTCGCGAGTCCTGATGTAAGGCTTCCGACTCTCTAACCTCCACAATCCCCGAACTCCGAAACAATATCTCCAACGAGATCAACGACTATAAGCCTCCCTTCGATCCGATGGCCCACGTGATTTCAGACTTTTGGGTACCGAGAGTCCAAGACTCTCGATCCCAGAACATTGTCCTCTCAGGTTCTCGAACCCTAAAACGCCAAATTGCCAAAATGCCACTTCACACTATTTCACGTTTCACAATTTCGAGGGTTCTCATGTGAAGTGCCCAAATTCCTGTCAACGGGAATGCCGAAATGTCAATTCTCGAAATTCTGAAATTCGTCCTAGACTATTCTTTTCATGATTTGGGAGTTAGAGTGACCAAGGGTTTTGGATTACACTCCAGACTCACAAATCCTGAATTCCTGAAATAATCTAATGCTCCAGTAGATCGTGATCAATGGTCCACGTTGACTCCTGTTACCAGAGTGATGGATTCACCCCTCCTTATCTACCTTGTAACTTCTCTGTATCTTATGGTTCTCATGATTTCGGGAGTTCTCCTCGGAGATTTCCGACCATTCAATTTCCTCCTCAAGAACCTCTGGCTCAAAATCTAATCTGCAATCCTTCTCTGGGACATGACTTCTGCACAACAACTTGAGCTTCCTTCTTTCTCTTGAATGATTCAAAGGCCCTAACCCTTCTGAGCTTTCTCTGGTAAATTCAGATCACAAAATAACTTCTACGCGCACTCCTTGCGACAATCTGTCAAATACTTCTGGGCATTTGGTCTCTTCGACTCCGTGCTGCCTCAGCAACAATAGTCCTTCAATCCCTCCCTTAGATGATAAGTCCTAAGGCTTCCAACAGCCTGTGCACTCCTTGCACGGCTTCTGTGCTTCAATTGCACTTTTGCTGAAATAAGAACAATGGTATCCCTCCTAAGCTTTCAGAGATAAACTCTGAACCTGGTCAACGCACACCTTGCAGATGATTTCACTGCACTCCTTGTAGGAACTCTCACTCAAGAAGAGAAACAATTGAAACTCATTTCCTCTCTCTCTCAGACTTCAAACATCCAATATGAAATCATACATACACATAGTACTAAAGAAAATGCGTAACAGATAGCATAAAACAACTGTTAGCAGACCATTCAACATGCACAGACAGAAACATCATAACACCATGAATTTGAATTTAATCTTCATATATTAATTCAAAGCTCCTATACATGAGTTATTCTTCTCAACCCTATGCTACAACTCTCTCTTATCTTGGTCTATGCTAATGATACGATTCTGATTGATACCATGATACAAAGATAAGGGTGTCTATAGTCGTTTTCGCTCCTGTTCTTCTAAATTGTCTAATCTCTAATTCAAACCTACCTACTTTCATTAACTATGCATAAATGCCTCTACCTCCTATAGATGAGAGAGAATTTCTCATGATCTATTTACAATACGCAAGTACGCTTCCCTTTAACCATTACATTAATGCTTCAAAAACATTTCCAAAACATGTAAAATGTGTGTTGCACTTTTCAGCTGTCTTTTGCCTTCATGCTCACTTGGTTGGCTGCTTGCGATGCTCCTGCATCAGATATCAAAGAACAATTGAAACCAGAGATTGATTACACATTGAGACTGCTCAAGGTGTCTCCTTTGAATTGTAGAGTTTCTAGGTGTCAGTGGTGAGGTAGTGGATTATGAAAGGTTAGGTTGAGAGGTGAATTTAGGGGGATTATCCATTATCTATGGAGTGGGGATACTCTTAAAAATTTCTAGTGCATCTTTGAAAAACAACTTTTGTTTCACAGGGTCATACCTGTCATCCTTGGGAACACCTTTCTGAATCTAGGGTTGATTGTCTGCATATGGCCCAGTTTTTTCTCCTCTATGAGTAATGATGTTGATATTAGGTAGATTTCCCTCAATCCCCCTTTTTAATTATTAGCTTATGATGTTATCTCCTCGTTGATGAACCTGATCTTCCCATTTCATGATTAGTTCTGGGTAGCCTTCAGTTGTGTTCCCATTATTCTTCTAGTGAGAGCACCATGGTCGTCCTGGCTGAGAGAAGTCTCTATCCAAGTGAACTTGTTCATTTCAGTTGTAATATTGGCTCATTCCTATTCCTCCATTAATTCCTCCTCTGAATCCACCTCTAACCCCACCTCCCTGGCCTCTTCTATGTCCTTGGGGGGTTTCATTTATTATGAATGTTGTTCAGTCTAATATGTTAGTAAGCACATCCAACACTCTAAATTTATTTGTATCATAGGTCGTAGATGTGCATAACTCACAATGTATTTTATTGGGTGGATTCATGTACTTATGCACAATAGGACATTGCCTCAATGCATGCCCATGTGTCCGAAAAATATCACAATACTCAGTTGGCTGAGACGTTTGAGCACCTGGGAAGTTATGGCATAGCCTTTGTGTATGGAATGTTGGAGTCACAGATACTTGCGCAAATCCTCCCGTTGGTCCTCGAGAGGGTCCCATCGGATTTTGAGGAGGTACCATTCCCCTCATGCACAAACATTCATTTTCTAGATGCCCTTCTATGTAGCATCTTGTCCATCAAACCTGAAATCATCCTGGTCTTGGTATAGTTAATTCATGAATATTCTCCTTTAGAGTCGATATGTGTCCCTGGAGTTGCGACAAATTTGCATCTACTGGAGGACTGGTCATCCTCAGACTCTTTGGATAACCTACCATGGATTTGATCTTCATCAATTGTTATAAGACATATGTTAATGCAGTTATTTGTTGTTGCATTAATGGAATCCTCGTCAGAGGTAGTTATCCTTGGATGTACCATTCCCTTTGGTGATCTTCATGAATTGGATGTGCTAGCCTCCCAATAGCATCTTTAAATTTTTTACTCTACTTCCAGGCAAATTCTCCTTCCCTTTACAAAAAATCTCAATACTCAAAGAGAGATTGTTTCTCTGACAGAGGTATTTTCAATTATGTTATGAACTTCAAACGAGCTTGGACAAGGGTGAACACTTGTCCTTACACCCCTGGTTCAATAACCTTCATGTACCTTGTTAGCACCATGATTTTCATAGCTAAGGTTAGAGGTTTGTCAACAGTTTTCAAAGTCATGCATGTTAACACCAATATTGTGTTTATGCCTAGAATAATCTAACATATCCAAGGGTTAGCTTCAAAAGGAATCTTTATCATTTATTATTCCCATTTCCATTTGCAACTTCGCGCTGCAAAATTTGTTGTGCACCGCGCAGAGAATGTTGTCTCGTAGAGAATGTTGTCATGCAAATGACGTTGTCGCACAGAGGATGTTGTCGTGAAAAGGACGTTGTTACGCAAAGGACATTGTTGCACAAAGGACATTGTCGCACAAAGAATGTTTTCGTGCAAAGGACGTTGTTGCATAGAGAATGTTGTTGTGCAAACAATGTTGTCGCATGAAGAATGTTGTCGCGTAAAGGACGTTGTCACATAGAAGATGTCGTCGTGAGGAGGATGTTCTCACACAGATAATGTTGTCAGAAAAAGTATGTTGAAACACAGAGGATTTTTTCACACAAGGGATGTTGTCACACAGAGAATGTTGTAACGCAAAGGATTTTCCTGTGCACAGGCTACATGATGCGCTGTGTAAATCACTGATTTAGTGGTAAAATTAAAGATCAAATTATGACCAAATGGAGAGGAATTTTGAAAATACCCAAGATGTTTTTGTCCAGAAAAAACCAAATAATAAATACCTCTCTCTTATTTTCAAATGTGTCATGGATTGGGACTTTCAAAGGAATCATTGAGCCCTATTTTTCAGTTTTCATGATTTCTTGTCCTAGGCATATTTTTGTGACACGTATTCCGACCATATAGAGATTCATTTCAAGAAACCAAGAGAGTTTTTTATTTACAACAAGCTTACCTGAAAAAATCTTTCTCATATTTTACACAACTATTACAGTTTGAGAATTACAGGTGGCATTTTGAAGCTTATTTTTCATAATTTCGCCTCCTAAAAAGCAGGAAATCAGTTAAAACATGTCATTGTTGTTTGTAACGGTTTCTATTTTGGGAAAAGGGTTGGAGTTCGAAATGGTGAGATGTAAAGGACCTATAGTGATATATATTTCATGGTACAAGAGTAGAGGGGGGTTGGTTGGAAAAATAGTGTAGACAATGAATATTGAATGTAGCATTTGAATTCGACTTAAACTTAATGCAAAAGTTCTGAAGCTTTGATGAAAAGATTCTAACTATATCAGTTTGATGAAAAGATTCTAACTATATCAGTTTCATGTATTGTTCCCTGTCTTTGTGTATGTGATTTCATGTGTTCTTTATATTTATATCTATATTTTGTCTAAATTGAAACGTGATTTAGAATCTAGAATTCACTGTGTGGTGCTCTATATTCGTGCCATTTAGACGACTGTGCTTCTTCTAAGTGAACTTTGAATTCATCCCTAATGATGCTCCGAGTTTCTTCATGTTTTTTTATCCCACCACACACAACGATTTTTAATTGAAAAATTGTTGCTTACTTAGCCTTTATCCTCTCAAGTTCAGTCACTAAGTCATTTGTTTATGTCATTTTCTTAAATTAAATCCATTACCCAATGGTACTCTCTCTCTCTTCCTTGTCCTATCATCCCTTTTAAAACAAAAATAAACTTGTCCTATTGCAGAATTTGACCTCTGTGCATTTATTGATGAAGTATTTGAGTTATTACCAGTCATTAGAAATATGAGAGAGCCATCTCTGGTTGCATCTCAACTATTTATTAACTAAGATCAACAAGATATCAATTGAAAATTAGTCCTAATGATGAATGTCGATTTGGATTCGAAACATCGATGACAACATGACACCAACTGTGGATTATCCGACAAATAACTTCGAAACTCCTCACCACAGAAATATGAAAACATAAAATCTAAAGTTGGTTGAAAACATTATCTCGGGGATTTATTTGATACAACCCAAAGAAATTATCGAATGCTAACATACCTTTTGAGAGCATGACCCCTCACGGTAGTCTGAAACTCTACTAACTTGTTTTCATTGAGAGTTTGTTTGGATCTCCATATGGATTCACATAAGAACCAATGTTGCTCTACATCCTCATCCCCTTTACCCTAGAATTATGGGTATCAGGTGATCGATCCTCCCATATTTCCAGTCATTATGGGTCTCATTGTTTGTATTAGAATGAAACCTAATGGTCATGGTTTTGATATGCATGGGGATCCAAATATCCTCCCAATGTTTACACTTACAGACTAGTTCTGACTAACTGGATGCGATGGAATATAAATAGCATAAGTAGGTAGTGTAAAATTTTCCACAAGTATAAAGGACACCTGGGGTATGGGTGATTCGGGGTTGGTTCCACTGACTTTTGGGTGATTTCATTTTATTTGGGGGGCCTTGTTTTCTTCTCCGAAAGAATCCGTATGTGCACGATTATCAATGTTTTTGATATCGGGGTTGAATTTTCTTGGTCTCATGCAAGGTCCACACCTGATTTCTCTTCCCTTGCTTCTCCACACTCCCCTTCTCGTTGACCCATGTAGCACCGCTTTTCGGTTACCAAGGCTTAATCTCTCTTAAAAGAAAAATTATAACACCACTTTGTACATAACTCATACAGGCATTATATAATCCACATGCGTTTAAGAAAAGATATACATTTAAGCTCAGAGTAAACATATTATTTACTGCTATAATAAAAAATCAATAACATTAACATTAAATTGATATGCACAGCAGAATACATGATGATTATAATACATAGAGATATAGAAACACAATGAAAGAATCATCTTATACTTATCTTTTAATAGTGGTAGATTCCACCAACCAAGTGCAGGCCTTCCACGGACCTCCCAGCCTTAGACCGCACTGCTCATCAAGCTCAGCAGTGGGTCACCCCCGAGCTGGGACTAAGCTCCACCCTGAGACAAGGAATCCTAGGCTACGCTGGGGTTACAGGGAAAACAACACACAACCACAAGGAAGGGATTCTCTTCCAGGAACCACTCACGCTCACTGCCCACATACACTCATTCCCCACATGCCTATTCCACCCCAGGAGTATACACCTTCTCTGTCACCTGGACAGTCCTTCGACTGTTAACCTCCCTTGCCTTGGGTTACAGCAACAAACCGGACCAGAAGTCTCCGGGCTCTGTGGCAGCTACATGGTTCCTTCCAAGAGTCCTCTCCTTCCTCTGCGCACTCTCTCGCCTAGAGAGAGATGCTCACATGCCAAACGACCTGTTCATCCAATCGCGAACACCACTCTTTCCTGGAGAGAGTGTTTCACAACTGGCCGCAAGCCATATGTATTCCCGCACTATGCAGCTGCAATTACCCACGGAAATACAGACACCGGCTTCCTCAAAACGGGTTTAGAAATGGAAAAATGGTCTCACGGTCATGACTTCGGGACTGAGGCTTCACGCACAAGCTCCATTTCAGATAGAGGATGCACACGGATTCCCAGACACCACACAGGATTTTTCGTTCAGAACAGAGGTGAATCCTACTCTTTTGGAATCAATCACAGGCTTCTGGTTCAATACGGAGGTATACATGGGTTTTCTCAAAACTAGACACAAGATTTTCGGATCGCAGAGATGCACGAAGGTTCTCTGCAGAACTTGGGTTCGTCGTACTTCTCAGAGCCCGTACACGCTCAGTCTATCTTATCAAATGAGAGTCGGGGCCCCTCTCACAACTCACCCTGGCCGTTTTATTCGCATGCACCAGGGTTGACACTTGTCACCCTGGGAACTGCATGCGTTCCACCAACATGCTTCCCTTCCTCATGGTTAGGAACTTAGGATAAAAAATGAAATGCTCATGCCTTTTTGAAATAATATTAAAATATCATTCTCAAGGATGAAGCCCACTAGGCTTAACACTTAGGCCCCTCCTTTTCCCACCTTCCATCCCCTAATCCCTTTCCCTCTCTGTGGAAGCTCAGTCCCCCTTCACTCATTCATCATGTTCGGTCTGCACCTAGCGGTGTTTACAATTTTATTAAATGTTCTGCTTGATTACATATATAGCAGCAGACTCCTGGCCTTGAACACTTAGGCTCCCTGGCCTAACAAACACATAAGCCACTAGCTTATAAAAACTTGGATCACCAGCCTATAAAAAATAATTACAATTCCTTTCAGAACATGATTTACAACAAGGCTCGGCCTTGGGGACACTACAATCCCCCTCCCCTTATTTCTGCACTGTCCTCAGTGCAACTTACACTGTCTCTGCAAGCCTTTCAAAATTTTCAAAATGATGTGGGTACTCTACCCACATAGCATCTGCAGGCTCCCATGTCACGTCCTCAGGACCGTACCAGGTCCACTGGACCTTTACAAGCTCTATAGCTTGATTCCGGAGCTGTTTGCTTTTCCTGTCCAATATGCGCATAGGATGCACTTGCAGGACACCTTCTGGTTCCACCTGAATCACATTCCAATCGATAACATGATTAGCATCAGGTACATATTTCTTAAGCAATGAAACATGAAACACATTATGTACAGTCATAGATGCAGGTAATGCAATTATGTATGCAACTGGCCCAATCCTTTCCAGAAATTTGAAGTGAATTTTAGGTCCCTATCAGACACAATTGTCTTAGGAATTTCGTGCAAGCATGCAACTGGCCCAATCCTTTCCAGAAATTTGAAGTGAATTTTAGGTCCCTATCAGACACAATTGTCTTAGGAATTCCGTGCAAGCATGCATTTTCTTTTAAAAAGATATCAGCAACATCAGTTGCCCTGTGGGTGGTTTTTAGTGGAATAAAATGGGCATCTTTTGTAAGATTGTCGACCACCACCATGATTGAATCATGTTGCTTGCTTGTTCTGGGAAATCCTGTGATAAAATCCATTGTCACCACTTGCCATTTCCACTCAGGAATGGGTAAAGGTTGTAGAAACCCTGCTAGGTGCCTATGCTTAGCCTTAACTTTCTGGCACTCCATACATCTGGTGATGTATTCAGCGATTTCTTTCTTCATACCCGGCCAAAAATAATGGCTTTTGACTGCTTCCACAGTCTTTTGATATCCAGGATGTCCAGCATAAGCCATGTTATGCATTTCTTTTAGAATTGCCAGCTTCAATTCTTGGACATTGGGTACATACACCCTGTTTTTTTACAGAAGTAAGCCATCAGCTCCCAAGGTGTAGCTTTCCTGGGTCTGTGGTATCTCACGTTGTTGTAGCTTTGCTACCTGACCTCTGTACTACAAATCAACATTTGCATCTTCCAAAATTCTATCCTTGATCTCGGTCTTGTACATGCTAATGGTTGTAGCATGTAATTCGTGCACTTTTATACTGATTGCGTCAACCACCTTATTTTCTTTCCCTTTGATATGCTTGATATCAAGGTCATATTCACATAGAAACTCCAACCATCCGGTTTGCCTGACATTTAAATTTGGATGATCAAATAAATACTTCAAACCATTGTGGTCTGTTCTCAGTTCGAATCTCCTTCCCATGAGGTAATGTCTCCATTTCCTCAATGCGTGGACGATTGTTGCCAACTCTAAATCATGAGTGGCATAATTCCTTTCATTCTCTTTCATCTTTCGGGACTCATAAAAAATTACAAATCCCTCTTGGCTGAGAAATCCTCCCAGCCCATCCTTACATGCATATGTGCACACCACAAAATTCATATTTGGACCTGTAATCTTCAGGATTGGAGCACTAGTTAGCAGTTGCTTCAATCGGTGGAAACTGCTGTCACACTCTTCAGTCCATTGAAACTTCTTCTCCTTCCTTTGCAAGGAAGTGATAGGGTGAGCTATCTTTGAGAATCCGACTATAAACCTTCTGTATTAGCCTGTGAGACCCATAAAAGATCTAACTTCTACCACATTCCTTGCCACTGACCATTCTTGGATGGCCTCAACATTTTTAGGATCCACAATGATCCCCTTTTCTAAAATAATATGTTCCAAATAATGGATCTACCTTTGATAAAATGAGCATTTTCTTAGCTTGGCGTACAACTGGTGTTCTCGCAACACCTGTAGTACCATTTTTAGGTGTTCCTCATGTTCTTCATCTATCTTGGAATACACCAAGATATCGTCCAGGAATACTATGACAAACTTGTCCAAATAATCTCTGAACACTCCATTCATTAAGCACATGAAAACCGCAGGCATGTTGGACAACCCAAATGGCACCACCGTGAACTCATAATGAATATACCTTGTTCTAAAGGTGGTCTTGCTGATGTCCTCATCATTTATTCTCACTTGGTGATATCCTGATCGAAGATCTATTTTTGAAAATATTTCTGCATCCTTCAACTGATCAAAAAGATCATCGGTCCTTGGCAGAGGATACTTGTTCTTGACAGTTACCTTATTCAACTGTCGGAAATCAATGCACAGCCTCAACCTCCCATCTTTCTTCTTCACAAATAGGATCGAGGCTCCACAAGGTGACATGCCAGGGTGAATGTATCCCTTCTTTAGTATCTCTTCGAGCTGCAATTGCAACTCTTTCATCTCTGGCGTACTCATTCTATAAGGAGCCTTCGAAACTGGAGCTGCTCCAGGCATTAAATTTATAGAAAAATAAATGTCCCTCTTTGGAGGTAGTCCAGGTACCTCCTAAAATACATCCTTGAACTCTTTGATTACCTCGTGGTCTTCCATATTCTAGACTACATCTCGGGATGCTTCTTCCACCCGAGCTACAAATAATTGACAGCCTTTCCGGTAACATTTCTTAAGCTACATGGCTGAGATTTCCCTAATAGCCATAGCTTTGGGAATTCCTTGGACTGTTACCTGATTTCCCTCTTCGTTCAGGCATGTAAACCTCTTTTTACGACAGTCCAGAAGGGCATGGTGCTGGTCCAACCAGTCCATCCCAATTACGCAATCATATGAGCCTAAAGGCAGAATTTTCGATTAAACCTTAGTGCTCATTCCTTTCATGTCTACTGAATAGGACCTAACCAATTCAGTGACCTTCCTTTTGGTTCCTGTGGCCAACTTCACTAGCCAATACTTTTCATGTTTGCTTCTTGTTAAATGCAAACATTCCACCACTCTAGGATCTATATAACTATTGCTAGCCCCTGAATCAATTAAAATAACAAGTGGTCGGTTGTTGATCGTACCTTCCACTTCAATCATGTGTGATTGAAATTCTTCTATATTGTTGTCCAGGGCTGTGTAGATCCTCGGAATTATGTTGCCCATATCCTCCACTGTTTCAGCCTATTGAATAGTATGGACAGTTCTCGCTTTCTCTTTTTTGTGGGGGCAGTCGATGTACCTATGGTTTCCTTTACAACCCCAACACTCCATAGGTGGCGGTCTTGGCATTTGCTCACCCCCTTCAACCTTCCTGGGCTCTCTAAAGGATGGTTTTCCATGGGGACTGTTTCTAAAAAAGGGAGGCTTGTTTCCCTTCTACCTCTGCTCGTTCATGAACTTCTTTTGATCATCCCAAGCCTTCCGAAAAGTAGGCCTTTCTCTTTGTTGTTCATACAAGCATTTTGCCCTTCTTATCGTTTCTTCCATGGTCTTAGGATCATCATACTAAATCTTATCACCGATGGAAGGTGGCAGTCCACTTAGATACCTCTAAATCTTGACAGTCTCATCTTTGATGAATGGAACATATTTCAACAGTTCCAAGAAACTTTGTTCGTACTCATCCATGGTCATGCTACCTAGCTTGAGTTCCAAGAACTCCATATTTCTGTCATAATATCTTTTGGTCATGTATTTCTTTTCAAAATACCTCTTAAACTCCTTCCAGGTGATATCTTTCTCTTTGATGTGCAGCACTTGCACTAACTAATCCCACCACATGGATGCTTTTCCTTTTAGCTGATACATCACAATTCTTCCTTCTGCATGAGCGGAGTAGTTCTGCAGTTGGAAATATTTCTTCATGCCAAGCAACCATGTTTCAGCATATTCCTCCTTCTTATGTTCTCCATCGAACGTTGGAGGCTTAATCTTGTTCATCTCCCCTTTCAATTCATCCTTTCCATATTTCCAGTGTTTTCTGGTAGGGGACGGGTTTGAACTACTATGTGTTTCCTTGCTAGAATGCTTCAGGGAGAGACGATAATGTATGCTACCACTCCTCAATTTCCTTCTCCTCTCGGGGGTTCGGACACTTCGTGATCTGCTTGTGCCATTCTCTTTTTCCAATTTCTTTTCTATTCTTTCTAGGCTCCTCATCATTTTAAAGTTGAATTCACCTTGTCGATCCCTGATTTTCATGAGTTTTTGGCTATCAGCTCAGCGAGCCTGGGCATCTTTCTGCAATCTTTCAATGAGTTTCATCATATTTCCTTCCTTATCCATTTATTTTTTTTGCCCATTAGAGTTTGTTCCTTCAATTCCTAGGTTGACATTCCTTCCTACCCTTTCGTCCTATGTTTCGGAGGCAATCTGCACCTCTTTCAATTCCATACTCAGCATCGATTTTCGGCTGTCCTCACACTCGTTGAACTCTTCACACATGACATGCAGCCAACCGAAATTTGTTAGGCCTTAACCCTTACAACATCACAATAATCATAAATCAACGTGAACAAGAAAAACGTTTTGACTTCACAAAGTTTTTTGAGCTCTATCCGGCTCTGCAAATTCTGGGACTTCAAAACTTCGGAATCTCGGTCCACGAAGATCCAACAGTTAAATATTCGTAACCCAAGTCACCCTTTCACAACTTGCGATCTCATGAGTTCCTGAGTCGAAGACCCTCGACTCATTTCCTCCAAACACCAATACTCGATATGCGATACGGGTATGGATCCCTCCTTGCTAGTACCTGCTACACATGACCCTAGGCTACGGCTAAGTGCTAGCACTTCTTCGCCAACTCACAACTTCGAGAGTTGGAGTTTTGAGCCTTCGTTCTCCTCCTTTGCGAATTCTGAAATTGCAAATTACTTTATTCCCCAGGCCCACAGCACAGCTATCGCCCTTCACCACAGTGGCACGTCGTACATTCAGGAGGGTCCATGTCACCTTCGGTGATGTCTTCAGGTCCCACATCCATTCCAAGAAAAATCCAACGGTTAGGTCCCTTCTCAGATCTACGACGTAGATATTTTCGGCATTTCAGGGTTTTCGGGCATCGAGAGTTTGTGCATCCCACATCTCGAACTTCCATCTGTCGAAATCCCAAAATTACGGTTTACTCCTCCACTGAATTGAATGGTAAACTCCCTTCCTACAGTCTACGGTGTAGATCGTTTTGGGATTTTGGGTTTCAAAGGTGTTCACCTTCCTCACTTCCCATCTCCCAACTTTGCAAAATCCGAAAAGTTTTCATGACTAACTCGAGTGTGACTCTGCCAGATCTAACGGTCGAGCCTTCCTCCCAGATATACAACGTATATATTCTTGGGTTTTCGGGTTTTCGGGAGTTTGCGTATCGTGATTCCCACAATCCTGTGCAACTCCAAAGGGTTTTTAAACCCTGCGCACATTTTCTTGATCCGACGGTCATGAGGGTTCGCTACTTCCCTCCCGAACAGATCCTAATGCTCCAACACTGCTGGTGTGGAGTCCTCTCTCCCTCTGGCCATATACCACACCAGTTGCAATTTCACAACACCGCTATACCTCATGAACTTAAAGGCATGTTCAAGTAGCTCCTTGACACTCTGGACCATACTAGGGTCCGAAATTGGTCCTCCAGACACAATTTATCCTCTCACCCTCGGTCCAAAGACCACTCAACTGGCCCATCTAGGCTCAGTGTCAAAACCTTGGCTCTGATACCAATTTGTAGCACCTCTTTTCGGTTACCAAGGCTTAATCGCTCTTAAAAGAAAAATTATAACACCACTTTGTACATAACTCATACATGCATTATATAATCCACATGCGTTTAATCAAAGATATACATTTAAGCTCAGAGTAAACATATTATTTACTGCTATAATAAACAATCAATAACATTAACATTAAATTGATATGCACAGCAGAATACATGATGATTATAATACATAGAGATATAGAAACATAATGAAAGCATCATCTGATACTTATCTTTTAACAATGGTAGATTCCACCAACCAAGTGCAGGCCTTCCACGGACGTCCCAGCCTTAGACCGCATTGCTCATCAAGCTCAGCAGTGGGTCACCCCTGAGCTGGGACTAAGCTCCACCCTGAGACAAGGAATCCTAGGTTATGCTGGGGTTACAGGGAAAACAACACACAGCCACAAGGAAGGGATTCTCTTCCAGGAACCACTCACGCTCACTGCCCACAGACCCTCATTCCTCACATGCCTATTCCACCGCAGGAGTATACACCTTCTCTGTCACCTGGACAGTCCTTCGACTGCTAACCTCCCTTGCCTTGGGTTAGAGAAACAGACCGGACCAGAATTCTCTGGGCTCTGTGGTAGCTACAGGGTTCCTTCCAAGAGTCCTCTCCTTCCTCTGCACACTCTCTCACCTAAAGAGAGACGCTCATATGCCAAACCACCTGTTCATCCAACCTCAAACACCACTCTCGCCTGGAGAGAGTGTTTCACAACTGGTCGCAAGCCATACACAGTCCTGCACTATGCAGCTACAATTACTGCAAGATACCAGATCTAATAAATATGCAGAACAAAAATAAAATGTTAGGAATGGAAGAATAACAGTAATATAACTAGCTTAATCATCCACAATAACACAAAAATAATATGAGAACAACAACTAAAATAACACTTTGATTCAGAAAGCAATGTTCACAGGCCTCTTCGAGGGGGCAACCTCTAGTCAAGCAGTGCTCTGTTACAATAATCTCCAAGCTAGGATTTTCATACCTTCAACTCTTATTTATACTAAATATGTCTATTAAGAGAAGCATCTAGCGGAAGATCCTTCTAGAAGCTTAAGATTCTATTAGGTCTTCTTACATCCTCCTTATTCTATTTTATTGAAAGGCCTTATTAATATTGACCTTTATTACATCTGAATACATTGATCTACCTATGTGTAGGTTAGGACCTTAACATGTCCACCCCCTTAAAAACAACCTTGTCCTCAAGGCTTGAGATGTGGAAACTGCTACAGAATGGTAGATGGTTCCCAAGTGGCATCTGCTGGAGTCATATATTTCCATTGTACTAGCACTTCCTTGATGGTTCTCTGATGCAGGCGACTCTCACGCTGGTCCAAAAATGCTTCTGGTTGTAGCCAAATGGATCCTTCTTCGGCTAACTCTAGAAGGTTGGTTTGAATTTGGCACCTGGTTCCAATCACCTTCTTCAAGCATGAAACATGAAAAACAGGATGTAGCTTCGACTGACTAGGTAGAGCTAACTAATATGCGACTTGTCCCACACGCTTGAGAACTGTGTAAGGGCCATAAAATTTGGGTGCTAGCTTCTGACAATGCTCGACCTTGAGGGAATTTTTCTTATATGGTTGCAGTCTCAGAAACACCTGATCCCCTTCTGCAAATTGACATTCAGAGTGACCTTGATCTGCTTGCTGCTTCATTTGATTCTATGCCATGACCAAGTTCTCTTTAAGGGTATGAAGGATATCCTCTCGGACTGTAAGTGTTTGGTAAACCATCTGGACCTTCGACGTACCCGGTAATTATGAGAGAACTGAAGGCGGCTTCTGTCCATATGCCGCTTCAAAAGGAGCCATGCGAGTGGCTGTATCGTATGTAGTGTTGTACCACCATTCGGCGAGGGGTAACCATTGAGCCCACTGGTGTTGTTTTTTAGAGGCAAAGCACCTTAGATATGTTTCCAAACACTTGTTGACAACTTCTGTTTGACCATCTGTCTGGGGATGATAAGATGAGATGAGATGCAATTGTGTTCCTTGTAGCTTAAATAGTTCTTGCCAAAAATTACTTGTGAAAGTTGGGTCACAATCAGAAACAATAGAGTGCGGCATGCCATGAAGCTTGAAGACCTGGTCCATGAAAATTTGAGCTAGTGTGGATGCATTAAATGGGTGGTGAAGAGCATAAAAATGAGCATATTTGGAAAGGTGATACACCACCACCATTATGACTGATTTATTCCTCGATTTGTGTAAGCCTGTAATAAATTCCATAGAGATATCCTTCCAAATAGCAGGGGGAATCGGAAGTGGTTGGAGGGTGCCTGGAGATTTGACTGTTTCTCCCTTGTTGCGTTGACACACCTCACATTCAGCGACAAACTTACGGATGCTCGGTTTCATACCATCCCAGAAAAAAGAATTTTTGACTAGGTCATATGTTTTGGTGAACCCTGAGTGCCCCGCTGTGGGTGTAGCATGAAGCTCAGAAAGTACCGTGGATTTGAGCTTGGATTGTTTACTTAAATACAAGTGGCCTTTGTATCAAAGCTCATCCTAGATCCAGGAGTACCCTACGGGAGCCGGAGCCTTGTTCTGCAGTTGTTGGATCAGATGCAAACTTTTGGGATCTTGAAGCCATTCCTGGCGCACAGCTTGGAGCTAATCGGGTACAATGAAGGAAAGAGAAAAAAGGGATCCTTTGTCTTCATATTTCCAGGACAGTGCACCCGCCACAACATTGTCTTTTCCCTTCTTGTAAATGATCTCATAATCATATCCAAAGAGCTTAGTCACCCATTTGTGTTGCTCCTGGGAGGAAATGCGTTGTTCCATAAAGTACTTGAGGCTTTGATGGTCGGTCTTAATTTGGAAGTGTTGCCTCAAGAGATAAGGATGCCACAACTCAACGACATACAGAATCGCCAACATTTATTTTCCATAAATGGGTTGGCCCAGATTCCTTTCAGACAATTGCTTGCTAGTGAAGGCCAAAGGTTGACCCTCTTGCATAAGGAAAATGCTGATTCCTTTCCCTGAGGCGTCACATTCCAACACAAAGGTCTTTGTGAAATCGGGAAGGGCCAGAGCCGGAGTGGTGCACATGGTCATCTTCAAGGTTTGAAAAGCTTGAGTAGCTACTGGAGTCCAAGTGAAAGAGTTCTTTTTGAGGAGAGTCGTGAGAGGTGCTCAATATTTCTGTAGTTCTTAACAAACTTGCGATAATACCCTGTTAGGCCCAAAAATCCACACAATCTTTTGAGAGTCTTTGGGTGCGGCCAGTCTTGCATAGCTTCAATCTTTTTCGGGTCCACCCTGACGCCATCCTTTCCCACCAGATGGCTGAAGTATTCTACTTCTGAGGCACCAAAAGCACATTTGGATTGTTTCAGGAAAAGCTGGTGCTGAGAGAGTAGTCAGAGAACTTGATCCACATGAGTAAGATGGTCTGTCTAGGATTTTCTATAGATGAGGATATCATCAAAGAAAACTAAGACAAAATGACAGAGAAAAGGGCGAAAGACATGGTTCATGAGGCTCGGAAGGTGGAGGGGGCATTATACAAGCCAAAAGGCATGAACAAAAACTCATAGTGGCCCTCATGAGTGCGAAAGGAGGTCTTGGGAATGTTGGCCTCTTTTATACGTATATGGTGATAGCCCGAGCGAAGATCAAGTTTGGTAAAGAATTGGGCGCCACTCAATTCATCTAGGAGGTCATCAATGACAGGAATGGGAAATTTTTCTTTGATGGTCAGTTTGTTGAGAGCACAAAAGTCAGGACACATTCTCCAAGAACCTTATTTCTTCAGTACCATGACGACTGGAGACGAGTAAGGGCTCGTACTAGGATGGATGACGCCTGCAGTGAGGAGTTCTTGGACCATTTTTTCAATTTCATTTTTTTGTGAGAAGGGGTGGCGATATGGATAGATATTGGGGGGAAGGCTTCCTGGCACAAGGGGAATGGAATGATCATGAACACCGCGGGAAGGAGGGAGTCCTTGGGGAGTGGAAAATACCGTTTGATGTTTATAAAGGAGGGCTTGGAGATCTTGGGGCACTGGGGGTGTCTCTGTGGCTTGTATGGCGTGGAGTTGGGCAATGACACCAGAATGACCTTTTTTGAGCATTTTTTCCATGTGATGAGAACTGATGACCTTAGGTGAACCAGCAGTGATGCCTTGGAATTTATATTGGTGGCCTTCATGGTCGAATTACATGGTTAAGTTCTGAAAATCCATGAGAATGGGACCCAAAGTCCTTAGCCAGTCTGCGCCCAACACAATGTTGCAACCGCCCATGTCAATAACAAACATATGGGATTTTAGTTGGTAGTCATCGATTTGGAGACACACATTTTCATAGCGCCCACCACATTTCATAGAACCACCATTGGCAATCATGATTTGGAAATTGTTGACAGCATGGATGTAGCAATGGGTTTCTTGGGCAATGCAGTGATGAATAAAATTGTGTGTGCTGCCACTATCAACCAGAATGATGACCTTTCGATGCTTTATGTAACCGATTAACTTGAGGGTTTGGGGGACAGAGAAGCCAGTGAGAGCATTGAGGGAAATGATCGGTTCCACTTTGGGAGGGTCAGAGGGAGGGTTTATGTCAGTGATTTCTGGTGACTCAGACACAAGGGGAGTGTCAACATCCTCTTCCGAAATATCCTCAGAGATGGCCATAAATAGATTTTGTTCCTTACATTTGTGGCCTAGGAAATATTTGTCATCACAATTATAACAGAGGCCTTTGAGTTGGCATTTAGCCATTTCAGCCCTAGTCAATTTTTGGATCTTTAATGGGGCGGAGGGAGTAGTGGGGTTTACTGGTTTAGGGAGAGGGATAAAGGAAGGCTTACGGTTTTAAGAGGAAACAATTTGTTGTGCTTATTTATATTTTTTAGTAGCCTCCACCCAATTCTTAGGTCGAGCCATGAGGACATGGGCCCGAATCTCCTCCTTGAGGCCACTGATAAAACACTCTCAAAAGAAAGCATCAGTCATGCCCTATGTTCAAAAATCCAGGCGCTCAAATGCAGCTATGAAGTCTTCTACTGTTCCTGATTGCTTCAATTTTGTCAAACGACCCAAATGGTTGGTGTCAGTTTCAAAGCGTTCATAAAGCTCAGTGACAAATTGGGTCCAAGCAATATACCCTTGACGAGAAGTTTTTCTCCATTGCCACCATTGCCAACGTTCTTGATCTAGATGGAGAAAACCATACCGGAGTTTGGCCAAGTCATTTGTAATGTTGCAGAGAGAGAAATAATGTTCCATTTGGGTGACCCAACTAGTGGGGTCCGAGCCATCAAATTTGGTTACATCCACCCGCGGAAGGTGTATGTCCCGTTGAAAGTGATGGGGCTGAAAGGAATGGGAAGAAGTTGCACCTTTAGTCTTTGTATGTGCATCAGGAAAAGAGTCATCGGTGGGGATCTTGAGTTTGGTGTAGAGTGATGCAAAGACAGATTCAAGCTGGGTGGTCAGTTCATGTTTGACTTCCGCCATTGCAGACTGCACAAATTCATTTATGGTGGTATTGATGGAGGTATCATGGGAGGCAATAGTAGCACTGAGTTGTTGCACTTCTTGTTGGGTCTCGAGGAAACTAGATTGCAAGGTGTTTAAGAAATACTCCAGTTCTTGGCTATGGGTATGGGCCATGAGGATGGGTGAACTGAAAAGGGAGCGGTCGGGGTCAGAAATTTTTGCATAAAAATGATATGGATGAATGTGATAAGGGAGAAGAGATGAATCTAATTGAACAGGTCTCAAATAATGGTGAAACAATTTCCAGACTTTTTTTTTTTTACAGCTGTGGGGTTATACTTCAGTCTGAAGAATGTTGCAGTGCTGAAATACCCAAATTCTTAACCAGAAAGAAATGTGTATTTACTTGGTGACCCGAACACAGATGCGCGGCAATAAATCTCGGCGATTTAATTTTTTTATGTTTATGTTTATGTTCCCCAAGGGTTAGGTATTCAAGGGTTCTACAGACAAGGGTTTTCCCTGTGCTATAGCTATCTGATATATGAGTGGGGTCCAACAGTAGTACTCGGCCCAATATCTCAGGGCACTAACTAAGGAGGATAGACCGTACCCTTAGTCGTACTACCCGACTACCCAGGTACTAGAGAGTATCTTCCTGAGTGTTGTTCTCGGTGACACTATAGCAGTCTAGCGACCGATAGGCTTATCTAAAGAGGGCTTCAGGAAATCTAGGCCGATCCTTACACAGGTGTTTTCTGATGCGCTACCACTCGAAGGGGTACCAACAGGGGTTACAAGGGTGGCCAACATATGTGCTCTTAAGAACCACTTGTATTTCTTGCGTGTATGAATCCCTCAACTGCGGGTTTATGTGCATAACGACAGATCTCTGTGGCTTAAAGACACCGGAATACGTCTCTACCCTGAAAAAAAATACCCTCAATTTCTGCCAAGGAAAGTGCTCTGATACCACTTGCAAGATACCAGATCTAATAAATACGTAGAACATAAATAAAATGCTAGGAATGGTAGAATAACAGTAATATAACCATCTTAATCATCCACAATAACACAGAAATAATATGAGAACAACAACTGAAATAGCACTTTGATTCAGAAAGTAATGTTCACAGGCCTCTTTGAGGGGGCAACCTCCAGTTGAGCAGTGCTCTGTTACAATAATCTCCAAGCTAGGTTTTTCATACCCTCGACCCTTATTTATACTAAATATGTCTATTAAGAGAAGCATCTAGCAGAAGATCCTTCTAGAAGCAGAATCTTCTATTAGGTCTTCTTACATCCTCCTTATTCTATTTTATTGAAAGGCCTTATTAATATTGACCTTTATTACATCCGAATACATTGATATACCTATGTGCGGGTTAGGACCTTAACAATTAACCATGGAAATACAGACACCAGCTTCCTCAAAATGGGTTCAGAAATGGAAAAATGGTCTCACGGTCACGACTTCGGGACAAAGGCTTCATGAAAAAGCTCCATTTTGGATAGAGGATGCACACAGATTCCCAGACACCACAAAGGATTTTCGGTTCAGAATATAGGTGAATCCGACTCTTTCATAATCAATCACAGGCTTCTGGTTCAATACTGAGGTATACACAGGTTTTCTCAAAACCAGACACAGGATTTTCGGATCACAGAGACGCATGAAGGTTCTCTACAGAATTCGAGTCCATAGTACTGCTCAGAGCCCATACACGATCAGGCCGTCTGATCGAATGAGAGCTGAGGCCCCTCTCACAACTCACCCTAGACATTTTATTCTCATGCACCAGGGTTGACACTTGTCACCTTGGTAACTGCATGTGTTCCACCAGCACACATCCCTTCCTCATGGTTAGGAACTTAGGATAAAACACGAAATGCTCATGCCTTTTTGAAATAATATTAAAATATTATTCCCAAGGCTGAAGCCCACTAGGATTAACACTTAGGCCCCCCCTTTTCCCACCTTCCATCCCCTAATCCTTTGCCCTATCTGTGGAAGCTCAGTCCCCCTTCACTCATTCATCGTGGTCGGTCTATACCTGGCGATGTTTACAATTTTATTAAATGTTCTGCATGATTACATATATAGTAGAAGGCTCCTGGCCTTCAACACTTAGGCTCCCTAGCCTAACAAACACATAAGCCACCAGCTTATAAAAACTTGGCTCACCAGCCTATAAAACATAATTACAATTCCTTTCAGAACATGATTTACAATAGGGCTCGGCCTTGGGGACACTACAACCCACCTAGGGACTCCTTTCTCTCTACGCTTATCTCTGCTATAATTTTAGACTGGCAAATATTTCTTGTCTTCTTACCTTCCTCAACTCTTCCTTCTTTCTTTCATATGTTACTCTTGATTCTAATTATTTCCGCAATACATCAGACTTCTTTGTTTCTTTCTTTACCTTTCTGCGCCACCACTTCTCAACTATGGTGACTCTCCTTAAGGGTCGCTTGTTTCTTGCGTTAATTTCTTGATATTCCCCCATCTATCAAATAAACCATTCTCCTTTAGGTCATGACCCTACCCCAAGCATGGGTGTTTAAGATTTCATCTTAGTTGAGGGAATAGTTATCATCCCCTCCCACATCAAGAATTCTTTGATCCACAAGGGAACTTACCTCAATAGTCTTTCAGGTGCACCTTTCTTGAAAATTTATTCTACCCATGAAAATGATTGGTGATTCTCAACTATGAATTCAATGATATATCCTTCTAGAGTCGTATAAACCCAGGAATCGACTGCTTGTGTAATTTGGTCAGCAAGCTGATGAAGTGTTGCAATCTTCTTTGTATCCCAAGTACAGGTCTTCTTGATGCGTTCTTGGAATTATGGAGGTTCTTGTAGTTGATCTATCCAGTGGAATAGTTATTTCAGGAATTTTACCCAAAATATCTCATACTGGTCACTCGATCTTTCTGAATAAAAGACAGACTCTCTTGTAGCGTTCACGCTTTTACCTCACAACTTCGCTTCCTTCCATATCAAGGCATCACAATTTCGTTCCCACCACTAGTGAATATCAGATCTATAGATCAGCATAAGCATTCTCCTTACAGGTCCCCTTTTAAAGCACAGGTCCTGACAACAAAACTATTTTGTTGGCACAAAAGTGATCAGACCAAGGTCCTATTACAATTTACAACAAAAGGTACCAAAGTAGTCTATACTAATGACATTTTCATAGTCCTAGGAGGGAAGAAGTATCACCCGAAGAGAAACCAAGATGAGAAAGAGAGGGAAGGGTAAGGAGAATACTTAGAAAAATGTTTGAAGTATCAAGAGTCATATCAGTCTTACGCAAGCTAGATTAAACCTGTAGTAGATCTAAACATTTCCTAACCAAGAATGAGGAAAATTGAGTTGCGATGATATTCATAAGAAAGCTATAACCAATTAATCGTATAAAACATAAATATAATGTTGATAAAGGTTGGTTGTCATTGATGTCAACCCTTGAAGAAAGCCCCGTAGCACAAAGTTTTGGGTAATGGACCCAAGACTGTTTGATGTAAAGATGACTCATTATTGTCTTGTCATGGTTGATAAGAAGTAAAGATGGATGAACTCCAAAGTGGTCCCCTTATGGTGAAAGCCCTCATGTGAAGACGCTTTGTGGAGTAAGATAACCCATGCTTAATTGTGGAATAATGATATCCTAGATGGATAGTTCTTGTCATTCCATTTTTGGTGGTATGTGGAACGACACATAGCTCCTCACGGCTAGAGAGTTATGGCCATGAGAAGTTGGAGACCCTAGGTTTGGGTAATGGACCCAAGTTTGTTTGATGGATAATGGTATGAGTTATGATATATTTTCAAATAATACTATTCTATATGGATAGTAAATGTCATTCCATTTCTAGTGGTATGTGGAACGTCACATAACTCCTCACGGTTTGAGAGTTATGGCCTTACGAAGTTGGAGGACCCTCATATGTCATCTAGAAGCCCCAAAAGGTCAAAGTAGTCCAAGTGATTTAAGAGATTTTAAAAGGTAAATAATAAAGTGAAGTAATGAGTGTATTACAATTCAAAGTGAATACAAAATAAATTGTTTCAATAATAAATTTAATGGATAAATTAGAAGTGGGTTAACCCTAAAATAAGGAAAGTGGGGCCAAGTGACCTAGAAGATGTTTTTAAGGAAGCTACTTGGAGAGTATAAATAAGAGGCAAGGCTTACTCATTTAAAAAAAAAAATAGAATATTGAATATCTATAGGTGTCTGAGGTAACCAAGGATATCTAAGCCGAAATTATGAGGGAAGGTGAAGAAAACAAGGCCGAAATGCAAGGAAGGAAAAATTCTTTTGATGGTGCTTTCTAAGGTATGTTATTTATAGGTCATCTCACCATTTTCGCTATACCTTTTTTTCTATAATTATTCAGACCATGAAATTTATATTACATTGAGAAAACATATCCAAGTATCTATGGTAAAAAATTCAGTTTGTGGGTCATTGTATTTTTGGAGTTACACTCCGTGGAAAATAGGGTTTTTGGCTAGTACTGAAACTAGTAAAAAACAGGTGTTTTTTGTAAAAACATCATAATTTCTTCATAATAGATCCAAATTCAATGAAAACAAATGTGTTGGTTAGGTTACAATATCTAGTATTCTGTGTAATATTTTCAAATCCATTCAAAAAATATTCCATGCGAGGCACGCTCTACAAGGTCGCTCTCTAGAATAAGACAAAATTCAAAAGGTATGTCATTTGTTCTATAACTCCTTTTATGAGAAGTTCCAAGTAGTGAAACCTGGAGGAATTGCATGAAACACATTGAAGAACATTGTATATCAGTTTCAGATCTTTATACATTACAGGTACAAAGTTATGTTTACTTCAAGTTAGGGTTGTTGACTAATCCAAAACTAGGCATGTGAGACTAAAGAAACGTTTGATGAAAATGTTAGTCTCTTGTTGTTGAAGTTAAGGAAGATTTGCAGCAATGTGATCATATACACCAGGTCTATTACAGATCTACAAATCAGATTTGTATGATGAAATTGATGAGGGCTTTTAGTTGAGTTACATGTTGAGTGCATGGTTGATACTAGTAGTTGATGAGTTGGCACATACATGAGGTGTATAGTTGATGATGTTGGTACATATTGATGAGTCATAGTTAATGAGTAGTTGACACATGATTGGTACATAATTGGTACATGGTTGGATGCACTTATTTATGGTACAGTTTGATTACAAGTTATTTGGTACAGGTTGGTGCATGGTTGATGCACTTTTTTATGGTACAGGTTGATTACAGATTGAGGTACAGGTTGATGCATGGTTGATGCATAGTTCAGATTTATTGGTACAATTTTACAGTGGTATATCTCACAGTGACAGGTTGACAGTGGTTCCATCATTCTAATTCTACTTTAGGGTGGCAGGATGGGGCAAGGACAGGTGGTTGTAGCCACTTTCTGGTTGTAGCTGGAGAACATAGGTGGTTGTAGCCTCCTTCTGGTTGTACCCAGAGAGTTGGGGAGTTGGAGCATCCCTCAGGTTGTAGCCTGAGAAAATAGGGGTTGGAGCCTCCTTCCAGTTGCAGTTGGAAAACAAAGGAAGTTGGTTCTTCCAACGAATGTAATTCTTCAAGACATATAAGAAAAAGCATTCCTTGGTTTTCTCCCTATTTGGGTTTCCACATAAAACACTGGTGTACTATGTATGTGTATGTTTTTTCATTTGTGACGCAGCCCTCCCAACTCACTGGTCGAAAGTCCACGCACACAGGATCTTTCCTCTTCCACTGGCCTAAAGAGCTCTCAACAATTGGCTCTTCTATTTCCCTTTCGGGAAATATGCACCCACAAATAATCTAGAAAAATTTCCCCCTTTATACTTCGGGAGATCGGACTTTGCGATTTCGCGAATCTGGTGGTCAAGCGCCTTGTATTTCAAATCCACAAAACCCGAAATAAGTCAACACTTGACCTTTCCCTTGCCAATTTCATATTTCTCCTTATCGTGAGTTCACGAGTTGCGATGTCATGCAACTCTGCTCCACGAAATCCGAAATCTCAATTCTCTATTTCCCGGAATCCCAAAATGTCAACCTCTGAAATGATTCCCAACCTTGGTCCCACAACTAGACTTTCCACCTTTTCGAGGCTTCGCACTTCGCGACTTCGTGAGTCTTAATGGAAATATTTTGGGACTTCAGTTCATGAAACCCTGAAACGGTCAACGCAATTGAATTTTGTGTCGACAAGTGCGCCACCTATCCACCCTGTTGGTTTTTATGGCCCACACAATCCTTTCGGACCTTCGGGACTTCGCACTTCACGATTTCACGAGTCTTAATGCAAAGATTTCGGGACTTCAGTTCACGAAACCCTGAAACAAAAATCCTCGTGCAAATCCAACAGCCCTTGTTGGCTTGGACCTACGGCTCTGTCTCTCCTGAGATTGAACCTTTGAAAATAGTTGTAACCCACTTTGCTGCTTTGTCAGATCGGACGGCTAGCGGGACTTCGCAAATTCCCTATGGAGAATTTCGATCATACGTCTCTTCCCTTAAGAACTTCTGCGAAATTTAAACAAAATATTTCTCTGCGTGGAACTTGTCGTCTTGCAACATGACGTCGCTATGCCTCCTTTCAATTCTTAAGGCACTTGGCCTCTTTCTTCCCTTCGACGACTTCGAAGGTTTGAACCCTTCTGAGCTTTTCCACAACTTTGAGTCTTTCAGAAAAATCTTGCTCACACTCCTTGTGGCAGACCTTCAAACACTTTCAAGTGTTAAACTCCTTTCGACCCTACGCACTCCCTGCAACAACAGTCTCTCAACAAGTCATTCAGGTTACAAACCCCTGAAGCTTCACTCAGCCTATGCACACCTTGCACGGCTCCTATGATTAGTTGCACTTTTGAGGAAATGAAAACAAAAGCTATCCTATCTGAGATTTCAGAGACAAACCTCTGAACCCTTTGTCAATGCACTCCTTGCAAACAATTCAACTGCACTCCTTGTAGGAACTCTTTCTCAGATAGAGAAACAATTGAAACTCATTTCTCTTATTCTATCTCAGACTTCAAACACAAAGCATGAAATCATATACACAACATATAAAGGAAATGTATAACAGAAAATAAACATCCATAAACATAGCATTCAACATGCATACACAGAGAGTATCATAACACCATGAATTTGAGTCAAATCTCTTTGTATTAATTCAGATCTCTGTACATGGGTGTTTTCAAATACAACTCTCTGCTCTCTTGTCTATGCTCTATGTTCATAATGCTTATTATCTTACAATGATACAAATGAGGGTGTCTATATTTGTTTTCCCTCCGACTCCTAAAACTGTCTAATCTGAGAATTCAAAGCTACCTACTAACATTAACTAACATAAATGCCTTCTTAGTCCTTCAGACGAGAGCGAGATGCTCAAGGTTTGATTACAAATCAAGAAGTATGCCTCTCCTTAACTATTACATTTACATTTGGCGTATCCACTTCAAAAACATTCAAACAATTTTATCATGTGCCAAAATGCGCTGGCGCCTACCCCACTCTCACTTGACGTTGGCGATGCTCCTGCATCATACTCCCTCACTTGAAAAATTTCATGGGCTCCTGTCTGTGAGCTCGTGCACGATGTGTCCATGTTTCTCTATTTCAGCTTCGTTCTCCCAGCTAACATCTTCAACTGGATGGCCCTTCCACTTGACCAAGTATTCAAAGTATTGCTTTCGCCTGGTCTTCTTACCAACTCTTTTGTCTAGTATGCGCTCCATCTGTGGATTTTCTACAACTGGCATCTGCTTTATCCACTGAACCTCTGGCTATTCATTTCCTTCTCCTGCTTCCTCATCTTTATAAGGGTACAAATCTGAGATATTGAATATCAAGGAAATTCCAATCCCATCGGGTAATTCAATCTTATATGCATTCGCCCCAAATTTCTTCAAGACCTTACATGGTTCGATCTTCTTCATCTTCAGTTTGTTATATGTCCCCTTCGGGAACCTTTCCTTTCTCAGATGTGCCAGAATCAAATCACCAACCTCAAATTGAAGTTGTTTCCTATGTTGATCTACTCCGCGCTTATACTCTTGGCTCGAGTTTTTCAATCGCTCCTTCACCTAGCTGTGAAGTTCCTTCATCGCTTCTGTGAAATCCTCTACACTAGCACTCCTAGTTGTATTTTGTTTTGAATCTCTCAATTCAGATACTCCTCTTGGATGCATCCCATAAACAATTTGAAATGGACTCTGCCCTATGCTCCTGTTGATTGAATCATTATAAGCAAATTCCACCTATGGTACAATATTGTCCCACTAACTGTGGTGTTCTGTCACCAAGCTCCTCAGGAAGTCTCCCAAACTCCTGTTCACAACTTCTATCTGTCCATCTGTCTGAGGATGATAAGATGAACTGAACGACAAGTTTGTTCCCAGCTTTTTCCATAAGGTTCTCCAGAAGTCTCCCACGAACTTGGTGTCTCGATCCGAAACTATTCTCCTTGGTAAGACGTGAAGTCGAATGACTTCTTTGAAAAACAGATTCGTAATGTGAGTTGCGTCACTGGTTTTCTGACATGGTATGAAGTGTGCCATCTTAGAAAATCTGTCCACTACCACAAAGATTGATTCAAACCCTCTTTGTGTTCTTGGCAACCCCAATATGAAGTCCAGGTTGACTGCATCCCATGACCTGTCAGGTATGGGTAATGGTTGATAAAAACCTGCATTCTGTCTCCTCCCTTTTGAATGCTGACAAAGTTTGCATCTATCTACGAATCTTTTGATGTCTGCTTGCATTCCTGGTGAAAAATATGACTCATTCAACTTTGCGAACGTCTTGTCATGACCGAAATGTCTGGCCAATCCTCCACTATGTTTCTCCTTCAACAAATTCTCCCTCATTGAGCATTTTGGAATACAAAGTTGATTACCTTTAAACAATAATCCTTCCTGGATCATGTATTCTGCCCATTGGCTTCTGTCCCTGAGAATTGGATTCTCATCTTCTTCATACGACTCTTTAAAATCTGGATCATCTCTGTACATTTCCCTAAGATCATCAAAACCCAATGTTTTGACTCTAAACTCCTGCAATAGAAAACATTTCCTGCTCAAAGAATCAACAACTTTGTTAGCAGTACCAGAAATATGTTTAATTACAAAAGTGAAATTCTGCATGTATTCAACCCATTTAACATGTCTCTGATTCAACTTCTTCTGTTGAGTCACAAATTGCAAAGCATGATTGTCACTGTATAAGACAAACTCCTTTGGAATCAAATAGTGTCTCCACTTCTTCAATGCCTGAATAATAGCATAGAACTCCTTGTCATACGTGGATTATTTCACTTTCGCTTCATTCAGCTTCTCACTGAAGTATGCTATCGGCCTGTCTTCTTGGCTCAAGACTGCCCCTATTGCAAATCCACTTGCATCACATTTCACTTGAAATGTCTTTTGGAAATCAGGGAACACCAAAATTGGTTGTTCCGTGATTTTCTTCTTAAGAAAATTGAAGCTTTTCTCAGCCTCTTCTATCCAGTGAAAATACTTATGTCTCTTCGTCACTGTGTCCATCATCGGTGCACTAATTCCACTGAAATTCTTGATGAACTTCTGGTAGAAACTAGCTAATCCATGAAAACTTCTTACCTCAAATATACTCTACGGTGATGGCCAATTCTTAATCACCTCCACCTTATCTGGATCCATCCTCAACTTATCTGCAAAAATAACAAACCCCAAATAAATGAGCTCTGTCTTCAAGAATTAGGATTTCTTCATGTTTATCAACAACTTCTCTTGCTGTAATCTCTTCATCACTGTATCCAAATGTTTCAGATGCTTTGTCTCTATTTTACTGAAAATCAGTATGTCATCAAGGTACACAATAACAAATTTTCCAATGAAATCTTTCAGGACTTCGTTCGCCAACCTCATGAAAGTACTTGGCGCATTTGTTAATCCAAATGGCATAACAAGCCATTCATACAACCCTTCATTAGTCTTGAAGGCTATCTTCCATTCATCACCTTCTCTCATACGAATCTGATGATAACCACTCTTCAAGTCAATCTTCGAAAAAAAAAATTCCCCACTCAAGCAATCCATCAGATCATCCATCCTTGGCAATGGAAATCTATACCTGATGGTTATTTTGTTGATCTCTCTCAAGTCAATACACATCCTCCAGCCTCGGTATTTCTTCGGACTAAGTACTGTCGAAACAGCACATGGACTCAAGCTTTCTCTGACCAAACCTTTGTCCAACAAATCCTGGACTTGTCTTTTGACCTCTTCATTCTCCTGCGGTGTAAATCTGTGCGCTACTTTGTTTGGCAAACTAGCTCCTGGTATGAGGTCAATGTGATGACTCACACTTCTAATCAGTGGCAACGAACGAGGTAGTTCGTCCACTACTATGTCAGCGAACTCTTCTAGCAGTTCCTGAACCTCTTCTGGTAAATCATATACCCTTATACTGGTTAAAACAATCTTTGGCTTCCTGACCACAATGAATTGCGGTTCCTCCTTCTTCTTAACCCATGTAAGAAGTTCCTTCCCACTCATGAGAAGTACAATGTTACTTACTTCATGTTTGACTTCTTTATCCTTGATTGGAAGTAACATGTGAGTTCTCCCATTCTTCTCTAGGGTGTATGTGTTCATTTTCCCGTCATGAATTACATTCCTGTCATACTGCCATGGTCTACCCAGCAATAGATGACAAACATCCATGGGAATAACATCACAGAGTATTTCATATTTATACCCTCCTATTTCAAATTCAACTAAACATTATTTAGTGACATTTACCTGATGTCCTTTTTGCAACCACAAAACTCTGTATGGGCTTGGATGATCAATCGTCTCCAGCTCCAGCTTTTCTACCATCTTTGTAGAAACAAGATTATCCATGCTACCACTGTCCACAATGACTTTACATACCCTGTCCTTGGTCTTGCAAGCAATCCAGAAAAGACTGCTCCTTTGCACTAGATTTTCCACCTCCTTCTCTGGTGTTAAGAGAACTTTTCACATCATCAGCGATCTTCCGCCTTCAACATCCTCTGCCTCAACATTCTGTCTCTGTGCTTCAGCAATGTGAGTCTCACCTCCTTCTTTCTCCTTATCTGGACATTCATAAGATTTGTGTCCATTCTTTCCACACGTGAAGCATTTTATCACTCCACCTCTTCCTCTTCCTCTACCTCTGATACAAGGAAAAATGTTTGCATCAGCATACTGGCCTCTCTATTCGGTATGCTTCCCTCTCTATGAACTTCCACCTCTCTCAGTATGAGTCTGAGGTTTCTTCCAATCTTCTTTTGGTTTCTGATTTCTATCCTAGGAAACTTATTTTCCTTTGGGCTGAATTTTGCCTCGGCCTCTTTGACCCTGTTTTCGGCTCAGCTTCTCTTCATCTTTTAGAGCCATCTGATAAGCATCTTCCACCGTTTTGACGGTCATCATGCTCATCTCATCCTAAATTTCGTATCTCAGACCATTCATGTACCTGGCAAATTTTTCATCATCGCTTTCCCGATGACCTGCCCTGATGTTCAGCCTATAGAATTCTTCAGTATATTCCTTCACTGTCATCAGCTTCTATCTCAAATTTTGCATTCTTCGAAATAGAGTAATTTGGTAATCCCCGGGAATGAATTTCGCCTTCATCTTCGCAATCATCCTATCCCAACTCTTGATTTTCTTCTTACCTTGGCAGCGTCTGTCATCTTGTAGTTCATCCCACCACAATGTTGCATGTCCTTTCAATCTTGTGACAACATGTTTGAATTTCTTGTATTCCTCGACATTTTCATAGTCAAAATATGTGTCCAGAGCTCTAATCGAGTCTAGAATCTCTTCATCATCCAAGTTTCCCTCATAAACTGGAATATCCATTTTCGCTCTTGCACTCATTCTTGCAACAACTCTAATCAGGCGTTCATTTGCTCCATCTTCTGTTGTGACCTCTTCCCCTTCATGTTCGGCTTTATTTTCACTTTCGGAATCACTAAGATCCCCAACACCGAGTATGCACCTCTGTGTTGTCTCCATGTCCTCAAGTATGGCACATAGGTCACGCATCTCTCTTTCTATGGTTGGATCAAGCATCTACCTACCCCTCCTTCTCGACATTTCCCTATCCTCTGGAAGATCAGGTGTTTTCCTATCCCTTCTTCTCGGCGGCATGGTGAATCTTTCCTTTCCCTACTAGAGAAAGAAAATAAACTTTTATGTGATCTAATACCACACCTGACGCAACCCTCCCAACCCGCAGGTCGGAAGTCCACACACACAGGATCTTTCCTCTTCCACTGGCCCGAAGAGATCTCAACAATTGGCTCTTCTATTTCCCTTTCAGGAAATCTGCACCCACAAATAATCTGGAGAAATTTCCCCCTTTATACTTAGGGATATCGGACTTCACGATTTCGTGAATCCGGTGGTCAAGCGCCTTGTCTCTCAAATCCCTGAAACCCGAAAACAGTCAACACTTGACCTTTCCCTTGCCAATTTCAAATTTCTCCTTATCACGAGTTCGTGAGTTGCGATGTCATGCAAATCTGCTCCATGAACCCCGAAATCCCAATTCTCTATCTCTCGGAATCCTGAAATGTCAACCTCCAACACGATTCCCGGCGCTGGTCCCACAACTAGGCTTTCCACCTTTTCAAGACTTCGCACTTCGCAACTTCATGAGTCTTAATGAAAAGATTTAGAGACTTCAGTTCATGAAACCCCGAAACGGTCAACGTAATTGAATTCCGTGTCGACAATTGCGCCACCTGTCCACCCTATTGGTTTCTATGGCCCACACAATCCTTTCGGCCCTTCGGGACTTTGCACTTCATGATTTCACAATTCTTAATGGAAATATTTCGAGACTTCAGTTCACCAAACCTCGAAATGGAAATCGTCGGGCAAATCCAACGACCCTTGTTGGCTTGGAACTACGACTCTGTCTCTCCTGAGATTGAACCTTTGAAAATGGTTGTAACCCCCCTTGCTTCTCTATCAGATTGGATGGCTGGTGGGACTTCGCAAATTCTCTACGGAGAATTTCGACCGTCCGTCTCTTCCCTTAAGAACTTCTGTGAAATTTAAACAAAATATTTCTCTACGTGGAACTTGTCCTCCTGCAACACGACATTGTTGCGCCTCCTTTCAATTCTTCAAGGCACTTGGCCTCTTGCTTCGCTTCGACGACTTCGAAGGTTCGAACCCTTCTGAGATTTTCCACGACTTCGAGTCTTTCAGAAAACTCTTGCTCGCACTCCTTGCGGAAGACCTTCAAACACTTTCAAGTGTTGAACTCCTTTCGACTCTGCGCACTCCCTACAGTAGCAGTCTCTCAACAAGTCATTCAGGTTACAAACCCCTGAAGCTTCACTCAGCCTGCGCACACCTTGCACGGCTCATGTGCTTAGCTACACTTCTGAGGAAATGAAAACAAAAGATATCCTATCTGAGCTTTCAGAGACAAACCTCTGAACCCTTTGTCAACACACTCCTTGTGGACAACTCAACTACACTCCTTGCAGAAACTCTTGCTCAGATAGAGAAACAATTGAAACTCATTTCCCTTATTCTCTCTCATATTTCAAACACAAATCATGAAATCATATACACAACATATAGAGCAAATGTATAACAGAAAATAAACATCCATAAACATAACATTCAACATGCATACACAGAGAGTATCACAACACCATGAATCTGAGTCAAAGCTCTTTGTATTAATTCAAATATCTGTACATGGGTGTTTTCAACTATAGCTCTCTTCTCCCTTCTCTATGCTCTCTGTTCATAATGTTTCTTATGTTACAATGATACAAATGAGGGTGTCTATATTCTTTTTCCCTCCGACTCCTAAAATTGTCTAATTTGAGAATTCTAAGCTACCTACTAACATTAACTAACATAAATGCCTTCTTATTCCTTCAGACGAGAGTGGGACACTCAAGGTCTGATTACAAATCAAGAAGTACGCCTCTCCTTAACTATTACATTTATGTTTGGCGTATCCAGTTCAAAAACATTCAAACAATTTTATCATGTGCCAAAATGTGTTGGCGCCTGCCCCACGCTCACTTGACATTGGCGATGCTCCTGCATCAATTTGTTCATTGCTTATTTACTCTACAGTTATTCGATGATAATGATTCATTGATATAATACTTGGATTATATGGTTAAAAATGATTAAATTGCTCTATTACTGATTCACCCCCCCTCTCAGTAATCCAACAATTGTTATCAGAGTAGGTTCATTTAGAAATTAGTTTAGCCACTAAAAGGTAGATCATGGAGAGTACCAAATCATATAATAATGGAATACCACAGTTTGATGGACATAAGTATGCTTTTTGGAGCATAAGGATGAGGACATATATACAGGCATAGGGATTTCAAGTTTGGAAATCAATTGTAGATGGATACACAACACCAGCAGTTCCACCAACAAATGACAAAGGAGTAAAACTCGGTGAGAATAATTACAAATCCACAAATGCACTTTTGAATGGTCTCAGTGATACGATATTCACCAAAGTTACACACTGCAAATCTGCTAAAGAGATTTGGGACAAGCTTCAGAATATTTATCAAGGAGATACAAAAGTCAAAGAAGCAAAGATTCAGACTTACAGAGGTCAGTTTGAACAACTAAAAATGAATGAAGATGAAGATATCACAGCCTACTTCTTACGAGTTGATGAAACAGTGAATGCAATCCCAAGATTGGGAGAAGAAATTAAAGAATTTGTAATTGTTCAAAAGATACTAAGATCTATTCCTATGAGATTCAACCCTAAGATATCCGTGCTAGAAGAAAGATTGGATATGGACTCAATAAACATGGAAAAAATGCATGGAATATTCACAGCATATGAAATGAGAACTGAGTAGGAAAATCTAGATGTAAAAGAAGCAGCCTTCAAGGAATCTAAAAGATCAAAGCAAAATAAAATGGAACAAGAATAATATAGCAGCAATAGTGACGCCTCAAAAGATGATGAAGAAGTGGCCAACTTCGTCAAAAGACTGAACAAGGGAACCAACGGTAGGTATAGAGGTAAGCTCCCTTTAATTTGTTTTAACTGTGATGGTATTGGTCATTTTACTAACAAATGTCCTCATAAGAAAAATAAAAATGATGAAGGTTACTCAAAAGGAAAACACACATATAAAGGAAAAAGAGCTACAAAGAAAGTTTTCAAGAAAATCTTATACACCAAAGAAGACACATCATCATCAGATGAAGATGATGTCAGTGACAATGAGACAAAAATAGTTCTATTCATGGTAGTAAAAGACTCTGACAAAGAAGACTCCGAAGAAGAATATGAAGAAGCTGAAGAAGAATGTGAAGAAGTCGAAGAAGAAATTGAAGAGGGAGAAGTTGACTATCGAGAAGAATTAATGTGTGCCATAGAAGTTATCAGAAGAGAAAAGAAGAAAAATAAGAAATTCCAAGCAGAACTAGACAAGAAAAAGGACACTCGAGAACTAGAACAAATGATCACAAAATTGAAGGTTCAAATAGAAGAAGATAAAATAATTGAAGAAGCACTCAAAAAATAACTAGAAGAAAAGGAAAAGATCATTGGAAACTTGGAAGCAGAGGTTGTCACACTAAGAAAGGATATTCAAAAGAAAAATATGTAGAATAGCTCAAAAGTTCTGAATGACATTATCAGCAGTCAAAAATCTCATCTTGAAAAGTCCAGACTTGGATACAATTAGACAGAAAAGGGATCAAGCTCCAAAACATCAAAGCAAGAAAAAAATGCAAAGAGCTATGCAGAAACAATCAAAGAGGATTGGAAGATATACAAGGAAGATTACAAGGAAACTCCTCCACCAAGAAGATTCAGATTTCAGAATCAACAATAGACAGATAGGCCTCAAGAAGAAAAAGGATTCATAAGAGCACCTCCTTTCAGAAGATCTTCAATTCCCAGGTATCAAACTATATTTTTTGATTTATGTTATGCATGTAATAATTTTGGACATAAAGTCGTGAATTGCAGAGCTAACAATAGGAATAGTAACAACTTTGAGAGTTATACACAAAGGGATTATTCAAGGAGACCTAGTGACACACAATGAAGAAGTTACAACATGTTTGAATCTTTGAGCACTAAAGTGGAATGTTACAAATGTAACAATTTTGGACACATGGCCAAGGATTGCAGAATGACAGTCCCTCCTAAAGAACCTCAACAGAATAAAAATAGTCATAGACAAAAACCTCAGAAAATGACATGGATACGAAAGCAAGATCAGTATAACAATGAAGAATTCATAGTCTCTCTACAAGATAAGCATAAGAAACATGGTTGGTATGTTGACATTGGATGTTCAAAACATATGACAGGTGATAAAGACAAATTTCTTACATTACGAAAATAAAAAATGGATCAGTCTCCTTCGGAAATGATAATTCATCCAAAATCATTGGAGAAGGCATAGTCCAAATTGGGAACAAGAATGAAAAGGCACAAAATGTTCTACTGGTAGAAGATATGAAACATAATATTCTAAGTGTGAGTCAAATGTGTGACCAAGGTCATAAACTTACTTTCGATTCAGAAAAGTGTGAGATAAGAAAAGAATGTTCGTGGAAATTGGTTGGTACAGCTGCAAGAACTTCAAACAACATATATGTGTTAAGTGAAATTGGAAATGAAAAGTGTTTTCTCGGAAAGGAAGATGAAAGTTTGCTATGGCATAGAAGAATGGGTCACATGCATTTTGATAACCTTTTCAAAGTCAACAAAAGAGAATCAGCCAGATAAATGCCCTAGATCAAGAAACGAACCAACACTTTATGAAAGCATTGTCAACAAGGAAAGAAAACAAAGACTAGGTTCAAATCAAAGGAATATTCAACAACAAGACCATTGGAAATTGTGCACACTGATCTAGTTGGAACAACTACAACAAAGGGCTTAAAAGGTGAAAAATAGTTTATGTTATTAGTTTATTATTATACAAGAATGACTGCAGTTTGTTTTCTCAAGAACAAGTCAAAAGCTTTTGAAAACTTCAAGATCTACAAGGAAATGGTTGAAAATGAGATGGATTTAAGAATCAAATGTTTAAGATCTGATAATGGATGAGATTTCACTTCAAAGGAATTTATGGACTACTGTAGCAGTCATGGAATAAAAAGGAAATTCTTCACTGCTAGGACACCTCAACAGAATGGAGTTGTTGAAAGAAAGAACATGACAGTACAAGAAATGGCTCGAACAATGCTAATGGATTCCAAATTGATAGATATATTTTGGACATAGGAAGTGCATACAATAGTTCACATTCAAAATAGAGTAATGCTCATAAACAACACTGATAAAACTCCCTATGAGCTATGGAAAGGAAGACTAGCAAATGTGAATCATTTCAGAGTTTTTGGAAGAAAATGCTGCATCAAAAGAGAAGATGATAGAATGGGAAAGTTTGAATCTCGTGTGGATAGAGGAATACTTGTTGGTTACTCAAGTACAAGGAAAGAATACAAGTGTTACAATCTAAGATTGAACAAAGTTGTGGAAAGCATCAACATAACAATTGATGAAACAGATAGACCAGAATCAAAGGAAGAAGAAAACAAATCAATGGAACAACTTTTCGAAGCAGAAGATGAAAACGAAGTAGAAGAGGAATATGAAGATGAAGAGAATCCGACAGAAGCAGAAGAGCAATTTCAGAAAGTATCTCCAAAGACACCTAGTAAACGAGTATAGAATAATCATCCTTCAGATCAAATTATTAGAAACAAAGATGCAGGAGTTGAGACTAGAAGAAAAATCCGTTCACCAGAACAAACACACCTAGCACTATTATCTACAATTGAACCAAAATGTTTTGAAAAATCCAGCAAGGATGAATTTTGGAATAAATCCATGGATGAAGAATTGGATCAAATAGAGAAAAATGACACTTGGGAATTGGTTCCAAGACCAAAGAATAAGAATGTGATTGACACAAAATGGGTTTTCTGGAATAAATTGAATGAAGATGGACAGGTTACAAGGAACCAAGCTAGATTGGTATGTAAAGGATATGCACAGATTGAAGGAAACCACTTTGAAGAGACATTTTCCCCAGTTGCTAGAATGGAAGCAATCCATTTACTTTTAGCTTATGCATGCTCCAAAAATTCTAAAGTATATCAGATGGACGTAAAATCAACTTCTTTGAATGGGGAACTTGAAGAAGAAGACTACATTGAACAACTAGAAGGATTTCAATTGTCAGAGAACACAGACTATGTATGTAAATTAAAGAAGACCTTGTATGGTCTAAAACAGGCTCCTAGAGCATGGTAAACCAGACTGGATAAGTATCTGCAACAGGCAGGGTTCAGAAAAGGAAGTGCAGACAACAACCTCTACATCAAGGTAAGTCAAGGTAATATTTTATTAATTGAATTTTATGTTGATGATATTATTTTTGGTAGTGATTATGACAGGTTAAGAGATAAATTTGTAAAAGACATGCATAATGAATTTGAAATGTCGTTACTTGGAGAACTATCCTTTTTTGGGGGACTTCAGATACGTCAAAGAAACCAAGTAATTTTTATTTCTCAAACCAAGTATATCAGAGAAATGCTAAATAGGTTTGGAATGGAATATTGCAAACCGGTTATCACTCCCATGCAAACCAGTTGTAAGTTGAGAAAAGATGATGATTCAAAGTCTACAGATCAGAGGCAATACAGGTCAATGATTGGCAGCCTACTCTATGTGACAACATCTGAACCAGATGTAATGAAAACAGTTGGACAAGTGGCATCATTTCAAGCAACACCAAAGGAATCACATGTATTAGTAGTAAAGAGGATTTTCAGATATCTCAAAGGAAGAGAAGAGTTTGGATTATGGTATCCAAAAATAAAAGATCTATCACTTATTGCCTACACAGATGCAGATTGGGTAGGTTGTATTGATGACCGACGAAGCACCAGTGGAGCAACTTTCTACTTAGGTGAGTGTTTGGTATCATGGATAAGAAAGAAACAATCATCATTATCTCTATCTACAGCCGAGGTAGAGTATATTGCAGCAGCAACATGTTGTATAAAGGTTCTTTGGATGAAACAAAATTTGACAGATATACTGGTTGAGTATGATGAGCCCATTTCAATATATTGTGATAATACAAGTTCCATCAGTATCTCAAAAAACCTGGTGATGCACTCCAAGATGAAGCACATTCCAATCAAGTATCACTTTCTATGGGAACAGGTTGCAGAAAAGAACATCAGAGTTGAGTATGTGGGCACAAAAGAACAAGTGGAAGACATCTTTACAAAACCACTTCCACGGGAAGCCTTTGAATATCTTCGCCAAAGACTTGGAGTTATTTCTACTCCAAAATGAATTCTTTTTTAATTGTTTTTGAATACTTATCTTATATGTCTTAGATGTACATGAGGAAGCACCATAAGAGGATAGTTCAGTCAGGGGGAGCAGCCCCGGATGGAAAGATACCTTTGTCATTGATGAAAAAGGGGGAGAGATTTATCAGATGCAGAGGATAGAGACATGGTTCCAAGGGGAGAAGATTTATCAAATGAAGAGGACATAGGAAAATTTATCAGATACATAGGACAAAGGCATGGTTCCAGGGGGAGCGTGAGTGATATGATTTCAGTATTGCATCAGAGTGTTTCCATCAATGCCAAAGGGGGATATTGTTGATTGAGGTCGGTTGTCATTGATGTAAACCCTTGAAGAAAGCCCCGCATCACAAAGGTTTGGGTAATGGAACCAATATTGTTTGATTTAAAGATGACTCATTATTGTCTTGTCATGGTTGATAACAAGTAAAGATGGATGAACTCCAACGTGGTACCCTTATGGTGAAAGACCTCACGAGAAGACGCTTTGTGGAGTAAGAGAAACCATGCTTAATTGTGGAATAATGATATCCTATATGGATAGTGATTGTCATTCCATTTCTAGTGGTATGTGGAACGTCACATAACTCCTCACGGTTAGAGAGTTATGGCCATGAGAAGTTGGAGACCCCAGGTTTGGGTAATGGATCCAAGTTTGTTTGATGGATAACAGTATGAGTTATGATATATTTTAAGATAATACTATTCTATATGGATAGTACATGTCATTCCATTTCTGGTGGTATGTGTAACGTCACATAAATCCTCATGGTTTGAGAGTTATGTCCTTACGAAGTTGGAGGACCCTCATATGTCATCTAGAAGCCCCAAAAGGTTAAAGTAGTCAAAGTGGTTTAAGAGATTTTAAAAGGTAAATAATAAAGTGAAGTAATGAGTGTATTATAATTCAAAGTGAATACAAAATAAATTGTTTCAATAATCAATTTAATGGAGAAATTAGAAGTGGGTTAACCCTAAAATAAAGAAAGTGGGGCCAAGTGACCTAGAAGATGTTTTTAAGGAAGCTACTTGGAGAGTATAAATAAGAGGCAATGCTCTCTCATTTTAAACACACTTGAGAATATTGAATATATATAGGTTTCTGAGTTAACCAAGGATATCTAAGCCTAAAATCTAAGGGAAGGTGAAGAATAGAAGGCCAAAATGCAAGGAAGGATAAATTCTTTTGATGGTGCTTTCTAAGGTATGTTATTTACAGGTCATCTCACCATTTTCGCTATAAATTTGTTTCTATAATGATTCAGACCATCAATTTCTATTCCATTGAGAAAACATATCCAAGTATCTATGGTAAAAAATTCATCTTGTGGGTCATTGTATTTTTTGAGTTACACTCTGTGGAAAATAGGGTTTGTGGCTAGTCCTAAAACTAGTCAAAAACATGTGTTTTGGGTAAAAACGTAATAACGTATTCATAAAAGATCAAAATTTAGTGAAACCAAATGTGTTGGTTAGGGTACAGTCTGTAGTATTCTTTGTAACCATTTCATATCAATTCAACAATTATTCCATGCGGGGCATGCTCTACAAGGTCTCTCTCTAGAATAAGCCAAAATTCAACAATGTATGCCATTTTTGCTATAAATCATTTTTTGAGAGGTTCCAAGTAGTGACACCTGGGGGAATTTCATAAAACACACTGAAGAACATTGTGTATCAGTTTCATATATTTATACATTACAGGTACAAATTTATGATTACTTCAAGTTAGGGTTGTTGACTAATCCAAAACTAGGCATGTGAGACTAAAGAAAAGTTTGATGAAAATTCTAGTTTGATGTTTTTGAATTCAAGTAATGTTTGCAGGAATGTGATCATATACACTAGGTCTATTACAAAGCTACAAATCAGATTTGGATGATGAAATTGATGAGGGATTTTGGTTGAGGTACATGTTGAGTACATGGTTAAGACTAGTAGTTGATGAGTTGGCACATACATGAGGTGTATAGTTGATGATGTTGGTACATATTGATGAGTCATAGTTGATGAGTAGTTGAAACATGATTGGTACATACTTGGTACATGGTTGGATGCACTTGTTTATGGCACAGGTTGATTACAGGTTATTTGGTACAGGTTGGTGCATGGTTTATGCACTTGTTTATGGTACATGTTGATTACAGGTTGAAGTATAGGTTGATGCATGGTTGATGCATGGTTTAGATTTATTGGTATAGGTTTACAGTAGTATATCTCACATTGATAGGTTGGCAATGGTTCCATCATCCTACTTCTACTTCAGGGTGGTAGGACGGGGCAAGGACAGGTGGTTGTAGCCACCTTCTGGTTGTAGCTAGAGAACGTAGGGGGTTGTGGCCTCCTTCTGGTTGTACCCAAATAATTGGGGATTTGAAGCTTCCCTCAAGTTGTAGACTAAGAAGCTAGGGGGTTGGAGCCTCCTTCCAGTTGTAGCTAGAAAACAAAGGAAGTTGGTTCTTCCAATGAATGTTATTCTTCAAGAGATATAAGAAAAATCATTCTATGGTTTTGTCTTAATTTGGGTTTCCACGTAAAACACTGGTGTACTGTGTATATGTATGTTTGTTCATTTGTTCATTTATTATTTACTCTGTAGTTATTGGATGATAATGTTTCATTGATATAACACTTGGATTATATGGTTAAAAGGGATTAAATTTCTCTATTACTGATTCAAACCCCCTCTCAGTAACCCAATAGATAACAGACCATTCAATACATTCAGAAGACTAAATAAACAAGTTATCTTCAAGAAAATTTGGGTCTCCCATTGTATTATCATATAACATGTTTCCTCTCAAAATACAAGATCAGATTGAGTTATAGATACAAATTGGTCATGCCAAAGATAATATCAAATGCTTTGTACTACTGAGAGACAAGGTTATCTCAACACCTTTCTCTTTCAATGCTACAACATGACATGACTCCATTACATTCTCATTCTAGGTATGAAATTAGAATCTATAACTTTAGCTAAACTAACAATATGGACGATAACAACAATGACTCTAGAAACAATAACAATCCCAACCCAACCTCTTTAAAATCATATGGATCCCCTATATACATAATCTGATCTAGGTTTGTTGCTTGAGAGCCTCAGATCTCTCCTTTCTTCTTGATCTTTTTGCAACTTATTTCTTCAAAACTAATGTTTTGTTTCCTTCCAACCGCTTTCTGTTTCTTCCCTTTATTATGTTATCGAGCTCCTAAGCAGCTTGCGCAACTTATTTTCACCAAAATGAAGATGAAATATAACTTGAGCAACTTCTATTCATCAAAATGAAGGGCCCAATAGGGAGGGATATAGAGAGAGATAAGAGAGAGAAGGNTGGGGGAGAGAGGGGGGAATAAGGGCATAAGGAGAGAAGGGAAAAGGGGGAAGAGAGAGAGGGAGGTAGAGAGAGAGAGAGAGAGAGAGCAGGAAGAGAGTGAGCGAGAAATAGGGAGAGTGAGGTTGGAGAGAAAGAGAGGAATACATAGGGAGGGAGGGAGACAGAGGAAATGGGGAGGGGGGGATAGAGAGAGAAGGGGGGGATTTATTTGTTTTAATATGAACACATGCACATTGATGTTGCTAATAATGCGTGCATGCTTTAGGAACACCTGATTTCTTTAGGAACACACACGCGCTTTAGGAATGTGTACGCGTTATTTGAATTTCAATTTTTTTTCGAGACAAAGTGACAACTATAGAATACATGTTTGCTAAGTTGTTTTCCTCGTATTTAGGTGTGGGATGACAAACCTGGTGGTTCTTTCTGCAAATACATAAAAACCTCCATTTTTATGAATTCCTATCCATATATTTGTTTTTGACGTTATGTTTCTATAAGATACACAATTCAATTATTCACGAAACCACCGACATGGATAGAGTTGGTTGTGTACATTCCAAATATACATTTTTCTTTAAATTAATAGTGTTTACTAATTTTAATATATTTTTGTCTTGACATATATCAAAATCCTAGAATACATACCTCTCTTATTTTTGCATAATTTTTTATCGGCTTAACCATTTCTCTAAAGAATTATATGTGACATTAGAGGAGGTCGATATCTACGATATAAACAAAAAACATTGCTTTAATCATGTTAATACCCTCTTGTCCTGCACAAATAAAAGAGGTTGTAATTTCAGGGATATGTTGACAATGATAATTTAAAAAAAAATATTAAATTAATATTATAAATTTCCAAAAAATACACGACATAACAAAAACAGGTTCTCTACAAGTATACAAGTTTTTGGAATGGAAATACATCATTAAGGTACTCAATACATGCATGAACAAAAACATATACCTTATACTTTGTTGGAAAGATAAGATACCACTATTAGAAAAAGTCAAATTTGACATAGTTATTCACAATTTCTATGAATAAAAGTTGTATATTCGGAAATATAATTCAATTTACTACATTTCGTCTTCTTAAAGCATATTCAAATTCATTATAAAAGTACCTTGAATAATGCCTCAAGTTAATAGATTATTTTTTTTCTAGGTTTGCATTGTCATTAACGCGTCATGAGAGACCATCATTAGCTTGCACTCACCCACTAATAAAATATGATACAATAATTTGGCAACATATCATGCCACTCATAATTAAATGGGTTTCATTCCTTACCATTGACTTGAGGAATCCATAATTTAATTTCCAATATTTACGAGGTATGTGGTATTAAATGTTCATGTGTGTGAGACATAAAGGCATTGTATTTCATTTTAAATATGAATAAAAGTTCATACTAATTTAATATTAATATATTAGGTGGGTGACCTCCAAAGCGATACACAAATGTGAAATACCAAGATGGAATAAAGAAATCGTATGTGTATTTGAGAAGGAACTCCCTATAACTTTCATGGTCTTACAGGGCCATTTACTTGTACTCTTGATCGACGATATTGAAATTGTAGGTATCGTATCAATGAGATGTTTTTCTTTAAGAGGTATATTAAAACACTAAAATTATATGTTTCACAAAATGCACATCTAGAGGGTTGCGTGACTGAACGCTATGCATTGAATAAAGCATGTTTCTTCCTATCTGAATTTCTTAGTAAATATTTTGAAGATGGTCCATGATTTTGGGATGAAGAACATGTATTGAAAATTATATATGAGAAAACCGCTCAATCTAATGGTGTATAAGTAGAAATTGGTAAGTAAATTCATCAATAGTATAGTTATTTTTACAATTATTTATTCTATAAAAAAAAATCTCAAATTAAAAGAATAACATTTAGAGTTTGAAATACATGTTGAATTTTAATACGTATAGATGAAAGTGTTGTTCTTGACATGTTCGTTATATATCACATGGACCACATAAATAAATGAATTGATTTGTATGTTATCAATAGGGAAGAAGTGTTAGAATACTCCACTTCCCAATAATTTGAGTACACCGGGTCAATGAGAAAATTGAATTTCAAAACCAAATAGATGAGGTAGGTATAGATGCAAACATAACCAAAGATGATATCAACTTTTTTAGAGGGTGTGAAAGAAAGGTATATTTTGAATCTTTATAAAATATTGTTTCAATACAATGTTGACACTACTAATTATTTAATGATGCATACTAATTATTTAATGATGCATACTTGTATTTATTTTCATTAAAATAAATTATTTATTATAGGTGAGGAAATATCATGCAATGTGGCTATATGGTCGACATTATCATTTATAAAGTGTACACGAAAATAAATGATCTTTTAATTGTAGTGTCATGGTTTATTTCAAACAATCAAGTTGAACAAGTTTAAAAGATAAAAATATTATTGAAGTGAATCTTCCAGATGTTGAAAAAATCCCATAAGTTATTGAGTTAAATAAATGATCTTTTAATTGTAGTGTCATGGTTTATTTCAAACAATCAAGTTGAACAAGTTTAAAAGATAAAAATATTATTGAAGTGAATCTTCCAGATGTTGAAAAAATCCCATAAGTTATTGAGTTCGATAATCGATCATTCAAATATTGTATTTTTAAATCTGGATGGTATGAAGCATATGAGAGGACACAAGGGCATAAATACTGGATACTTTTCTATAACTTCATCAAAGTACCTACCAACTAATCAAGAGACTTAAATGTTATACCAATTCATTGTGAGCAGGTGTTTCTTTCACGCAAACAAAAATATAAATATAAGTAGTAGTGGTCACATCTATAATTTGTTACTTCATATTTTAATATCTATATATGTGTTTATTAATCAATAATAATTTAATAATAATTTAGTAAGAGAGTTTTAATTTATGTATGTGGTTTATGTGCATGTATTATTCTATGAAGATATTGTGGATCCAAAATGCATATTTTTCCTACATTATGATCCAAAATTAAGGTATGTATTTGATGATCTATTAATGAACATAGAAAAGAATAATAATAATACTAAAAGTATAGATGATGAATTAGGGAATAGAGAATAAATTGACGTCCATGGTGATCCACATGAAACAATATTAATGACAGTAGTAAGCAATATCTAGACTTATTTGATCTTATAGAAGATGACAAAAATTAATGCTATAGAAAATGATGATCAAAATAGATTGGATAACAATATAGTCAGTTTAGGAACAAATTGTTTTGATGTTAAAAATGATGAAAGTGAAGACGAAGATGATTACAATAACACTTTAGTAGAATGGTGTAGAAAAAATATTAAGTACATGCAAGAACATATGAACATTGACAATAATGCATTGGATGACATCCATACATGTAATAATGTAAATGAAGACTTATAAATTGATAGGATTTATAATTCATGTTTAAATAATGATGATTTAATTTATACTTAAAAAATTGAAATGGTTCATTATTATTCGGCATGCACTAATCATTAAATTTATATAATTATAAGTTGTAATCTAAATTCGGTGATTATAATATAAAATTAAGCATTTACTTATGTACTCCTATCCTACATTTGATACAATAATTTTCAAATGTGACATGTTTTGATTCTTGTCTCTGTGGTCATTCCCTACTCTAATCTTCTTAAAGTATTTGATATTTAATATGACTTGGTGGAAAAAAATAAAATGGATTGGTTGGATAAGAGTTATTATGTTTAATGGTTATCTATTGATTGATAATGAATTTAAAGTGTTATCGAATTATTATTGAAACACAACTCAAATAAACAATGTATGTACAAGATGTCATATGCATTTACACACAAATATAATCCATGCACTTAACAACCCATACATGTAACTCTCATAATTAACCCATGCATTTACCCATAAGAAACACTTAAATGATCTACACTAATGGACCTACCAACATATCCACACACTTGAATAAATGCACTTAATAATTGAGCAATGCACACTACCATTGCATGTACCAAGCATCTAACCCATGAACATGCCCCAAGTAGTTTATCTATGAATTATTAATCCATGTACATAATATACACAACACATAAGTGAGACAACTTACATAATAATTCCCCTAGCCTATGCATATAGGCATATTGCACATAATGTCCCACACAACAACGCGTATACTAAATACACCTAAAATGAGAGATGAACTTAACCTATAATGCACCTAATAATACATCTAGGCTATGTCTTACATTGTCTTTGTTGGAATGAGTTAGTGTATTAAGTGGAACATGTTAGTATATTAGAAGGATAGTGTGACAAGGTGTATGACTTAGTGGTTATGTCTGTTAGGGGGTATGGGCCATTATTTTACCAAAGGGCGTGAGTTAGTTTATTAAGGATATATGGATTGGTGTTTTAAAGATTCAATTTAATATTAGGGGGTTGATTTGGTGTGTTTGTGGCCATGTCATATTAGTGAATGAAATTTAATTTTTAAGGAGGTCAGTGAATTAAGAATTACAAGTTAGTTTCCTCGGTAGTTAGTGTGTTACTGGGTAAAAATTGTTATTTCATTGATATTTTTTAGTGTGCTATAATGTATATGCATTTAATGTGTTTTGGGATACAATTTAGATTGTTAAAGGGTACATGTTACTATGCTAAGGGGTATGTTAGTGGTCATAATGTCATTATGGTAATAGTTTTTTAAGTTATAAAATATATTAGGGGAAATAATGTGTTAATTAGTTATATGGTAAGATGAATTTAGAAGGTCAATGTTTTTGAGTTATATGGTTATAAACTATTGATTTAATGGATTAATAAGAGAAAATTTATGGGTTAGGGGTTAGGGGTTAGATGAGCTCGCTCTTGATACTATAGAGGAGACTTGGATCAATATTTGAAATATGGACACAATTATAAAATAAAGGAACAAAATAGAGTCAACTTAAGGAGAAAAAATGTGGTTGATCTAGGGTGTTATATTCAACATTAATTGCACCTGCAATAACATCAAATGAGTGCAAAAAGAGATAGACAATTCGATGTTATCCCACCTATATAAAAAGGGGGGTTATGGAATAATATGTTAGTAGACACATGCTACTCATTGGTGAGTACGAGTAATTACAATATTAGGGGGTATGCATTAGCATGTTAGAATACTAGTGTGTTATGGTGAATGGATTAGTGGCTATGTGTGTTAGGAGATTTGGGTTAATTTTCAAAGTCGTGAGATTTAGTATACTAAGGTTATATGGATTAGTGCTTTAAGGGTTTTGTGTATTAGGGGATATGTGTTAATGTGTGTTTTGGGTCACAACATATTAGGAGGTGTAGTTCAATCTGTCATAGGATTAGTGTATTAAGGAGTACAAATTAGTTTGTTAAGTAGATAGTGTTTTACAAGGTACACGTTAGTGCGTTATCGATATATGATACTCATATGCTAGGATTCGTAAGCATTTAATTCATTTAAATGTATAAGTGTGTTAGAGGGTATAAGACGATGTGTTATGAAGTATTAATTAATGTGTTTATAGGCGATATGTGTTAGTGTGTTACAAGGTTGGTTTGTAAATGGTGGGTGCAAGTTAGAATATTAAGGGATATTTGTTGATGTATGAGAAGGATAGTGTATTAGGGTGTATGGATTGATGGTTATATGTGTTAGGGGGCATGGGACATTAGTTTTACAATGAGTAAGAGTTACTATATTAATGGTATATGGGTTAATGTTTTAAGGTTTGGTGTATTAAGAGGTATGATTTAGTGTGTTTGGGGTCATATCATGCTAAGGGGTGTAATTCAATGTGTTATGAGGTTAGTGAATTAATGGGTACAAGATGTTAGCTAATTAGTGTGTTATTGGGTAAAATTTAGTGTTTTATAAATATTTAGTGCAGTATATGCAATTAATGTGTTTCAAGGTACAATTTAAACTGTTATAGGGAACAATTATTTTTTCTATGCTCTCACTTCCACAACATGCTACTATATTATTATACAGAGAAAATCATGGTGTATCAGTTGTTGCAAATTTTAGGTGCTATCAGAAACTACATTTGTGCCAACAACAAAAAATGGCACTAAAATGTGGCAACAAATGGCACTAAAATGTGCCAACAACAAAAAATGACACTAGTTTATAGAAGAGACACTACAACTTTGCAAAGTTTTAAGTCTCAAATTTATGATGCTTTATGCCTTGTTTGTCGCTATCAACAATGAAAATACAAAAATATTTTTTTCACTCAATTGCGGTTACCCTTGAAGGTCACTTAATAAATCATGTTCACACTCTTTATTTTATACTTTAGAGTATCCCCACATTATTTTTCTAGTTAGAGTATCCCCGTCTTATTTATATAGTTCCCTAGTGGAAACCAACTTTATAATTATATATAATAATTCATGGAGAGGGTTGAGGTGGTTTGACAAGATGGTTGGGAGGTAGGTCTTGCACTCTCCCCACTCAGGTTCAAATCCTCAATGAGACCTTTTCCTGTTGTGATAAATCTAGAAGGATAGGCACCCCCAATGAGTGAGACCACCCTCACTGGTGTGTCTTTGAACATTTCAGTCCTTGCTAAGTTATAAGTTTCCTTCTAGGCTTTCGATTGTGATTTTTTGGCACTAGCCTAATGTTTATAGTGACAACTAATTGGATTTGAACCTAGGCCTTGCCGCAATCCCAACTAGTTACAAATTCACCTAGATTGAAAATAATAATAATAATAATAATAATTCATGGAGAATTTGTATCAATAATATAACAATACATTTATACATAATTTTAAATTCCCCTACCTTGAATTTTTTTCCTAGGAAAACTTCGTGGGAAAATCAAAGAGATGCTTCCTCATATTCATAGATGGCTTCCCTAGTAAACCCAAGGATAAACTAGTGCCCCTAAACCCAAAGGATTTGAATGCAACACCTCTAACACAAAACTAACCCAATTTTTAACAATATTGGCAACAACTTATTAAATGAATATCTTGAAATTCCTATGCAAATTTACTTATGCTTATACTAAAATAAATATTAAGAAAATAAAACACCCTTTGTATTAGATTATTTTTACTATTGGAACTTAATAAAGGTAAGAGATTACTTACATTTATTTATAATGTTATTTTGATGCTCAAAAAACATTATGACAAGCGTTCCAAGATCAATATAGTTTTGATGACTTAGAATGTTAGGAAGTTTGGTATTATGATAGATATTTTTAAATGGATATGTAATTAGGGTACAGACACAAGATTTTTGGTGTCACAAAACTGACATATTCTTTTATGCCATGGTGTTTGGGGGATTTGTCAACAACCTTTATGGTGCCACAACTGTGAGATATTATTTTATGGCATGGTGTTTTGGGGATTGTCCAATGTCGAGTATCAATATGTAGTTCATGAGAATTAGTTCTAATTTTAACAATATTGATTCTCTTTTTAAGGTAGTTATACTTTTGATCTTCAAGAATAGGGTTAACCACCTCCTTATAATATCTTAATTTTTTTTAATCCTCCTCTAATTTTTTATTGCACCATAGATTCTCCTTAAATTTGGCTTGAACAATATTTTTAATATCATCGATATTCTAGAAATGTTCTGCACAATAAATTTTTCTTTTATTCCCCAATGATTTATCCAAACTAATTTTGGGGAGCCTCTTGTTATCCATGTTGTTTACTTTGTTCTTGTACATTAAGTACTTAATCATAGTTGTGCTCCCAATAAAGGAAAGACTCACTTCTATAAAAAGTATAGGATAAAGTATATTACCATTAAATCTTATATAATGAATTTTAATCATTATATAAAAATCGTTTATAAAAACTCATAAATATATTATTTAACAATTCATTAAATTCACAATAAACTATTAATTAATAAACTATTAATTGAAATATTTCATATTTGAAAAAATATATCATATGTATAACTAATATTTCATATTTAAAATAATATATCGTATGTATAACTTAACCCTCACATGATAATAATTTATGACACAATAATAACGGATAACTAATATTTCATATTTAAAATAATATATCATATGTATAACTTAACCCTCACAATAATTTATGACACATTAATAACGGATAGATCATTGACCACAACGCATTCACATTTTATAGTTTGGTCCCCAAAACTTTACTAAAATAATTATTTATAAGAAAAAGACCATAAATGGGTCACTTGGTAAGACCGATTTATGAATCTAATGCTAAAATTATTTATTCAAAACTTGTTAAGTAAATAATGAATTTGAATAGATAAATTTCTTCCCCATTACAACCAACGGAAGCCACGCATAATATGCAGACTGAAATCCAAGTGGAATTGAGTTTTCTTTGCAAAGGTGTTGTTGGATGGAGTGTAACTTAAAAGTCGTGCTAAAATAATTTATTATACATGAATACATTTAATTTTAGTTTAGAAGATAAAGCCAAATGTTTTATATAATATATGGAATAAAATTGGGTTCTTAATGTATTTAAGAAATATTAATAATTTAAAATAAAATTAAAAAAATTAAGACTTGAACTAAAATTGTTTTAGTATAAACTTTTTATGTTTTAGTTTTTTTTTGAGATATTATTTGTAAGAAATTAATCTTCTTCTCTATGTCGATGTTCTTATTGCAAGAATTCCAATGATTTTTGTTTCAATATGAATATAACTCTTAATACTAATAAGATTAAGATCATGATTATCAAATCCAATAAGATCACTTATGATACCTTTGTATATGACAACAACAACTCGGAGGAAGTGACTTCATACAAATATCTTGGAATTGATATTCACCACAAGCTCAACTGGAATTATAGCATTGAGAAAAAGATTATTAGCGGATGTAAATCTTATTATGGGCTTGAAAACAATTGTAAATCAATCGATCTTTGGATTTGGGATAAGAAGAAGCTCCTCTTTGAGACTCTTGTTACACCTATTATTATTTATGGATGTGAAGTCTGGGGTTGTAGTCTCTCTCGTGAATCTTGGAGAAAGATAGAGCAAATACAAAAGAATTTTATAACCTATAATCTCAAAATTAAAGGAAATACGCCCCATCTCATCCTCCTCTTAGAAACAAACATCTCCCCCACCTCTTAGAAACAAACATCTCCCCCATTGAGAGAGAGACTATGACTAGATACCTAATGTATAATAACAAGTTAAACAACATGGAAGACAAGAGACTTCCTAAAATTTCTTCAAAATCGAGTCGTAACCACCATCGACTTAAGAGAGGATGGCATAAAGATGCCCAGTCTTGGATAAACTATTGGGGAATCATGGAAGCCACCATTTTGCAAAATAAAGATACTATTAAAAATATCATCAAATCAAAATTTAAGGAGAAAATGTGGTGTGATAAAGAGTTAGAAGAAAAAATAAAATTAAGGTATTATAAGGATGTAATCAACCCTAATCTAGAAGATCAAAATTATCTTTATGTTTTGACAAGTGTATAAAAAAAAATAAGCATTGATAAGATAAGAACAAATTCTCATGAGCTCCATAGTGAAACTGGAAATTGGTCAATTCCCAAAACATCATGGGATGAAAAAGTGTGTCACCTTTGTGACACTAAGAAAGATTTTCAAAATATTTGTCACTCTACCAACGTTCCTAACCTCTTAACTCAACAAAACTATGGTGATCTTGGAAAGCTTCTTTTAATGGTACATAAACAAAACTCTAAAGAATCACAAGTGCTCACTTACCCTCTTAAGGTAATCATCATCATCAATTATGCCCTAAATCCGTTAAGAAATTGTTGGATTTGGATATTTGAATGGTTAAGTCCATATACTTTGAATGCCTTGGAAGTTTTTCAAGATTCCATTTATGCATTTAGAAATGCAATTTAAACAACAAAAATTATGATTTTTCTCAAATTTGTATGATGATTATGACCAAAAATGCCAAAACTAAAACATTTAAACAACCCCTAAATTTTTTATAGTGTAAAATTAAATGAAAATTGAGATTCAAATTACATATATTTTGAATTAATTACATTAAATAAAGTTGTGAATCAAGTCATTATTTTTAATAAAATGTTTACTACTTAAATTTCATATTTGGACCTAAAAGGATCTACGCCCTAATAATATAAGAAAGACTTCTAAAATAATAAATTAATAAAAAACATTAAAATATATATAAATAAAAAAACTCGAATATTTTATCATAAACATAGATTCATTTTAACCAATCTATCAAACACCCAAAAAGATCAAATTTGATCTTTGTGCTTCCAAATGTCCTTTTGCTTCCAATGTGCACCAAGCTAAGTTTGCACGCCATTGAAATAATACATAATATCGACGTAATTCAACAATCGCCGTTTCTTCCCGTCGAATTATATATTGGAACACTTGTTGATGCGTAGGCGTCCAGTGCTGTAGAAATTCCACTGGACAATTCTTTAGAGCTGCAGAAACCAAAAGAGATGTCGAAGGAGTAAAGATATTGCCATCTATGCAACGGTTAACTTCATCAAAAATCCTCACGATCTCCGGATCTATTTCAAAAAGGCGTCCCACTATCATCGAAGTGAAACCGTCCATCACGGACTCCTCCACAGCGTGACGTTGGTAATTCAACGCCAGCAAAACGTGGTGCAGCATTTTAAGCTTGAACTGGTGTAGAAGCTGGAGCAGGAGGAATTGAAATACTGTACTAAATAATAATAATCACGACCTGCTATACCTCTTTACTCTTCGTGCACTGAACTACTTACATTTATACAGGGTTACACGGAATCTCTTGACCTTCCTCATCTCAAAGTTCCTTCTCAACTTCCTTCTCGTAATAATATTATGAAATAAAATAGCGATAATGATTTAAAAAATATTTAAGATTAGATAAGTTAATATAATGATTTAAAAAATATTTAAGATTAGATAAGTTAATATAGGTTATAATTTTTTTATGTTTAGGGTCATGAAATGTTGAAACGCTGCATAAATGAAAAAAAAAAATATAATTTTTTCTCCGAGCTAAGAAAAATGTTTATAATTTATTGATAAAAACAAAACTCTAAGATATCATAGGTTTGGAGCAATCCTAAAAGTTGAAATGCTGTCATAAAGAAATGAAAATAATTAGAATATAACTTTTTTTTGATTGGCAAATAATTTTTTTATAATTTATTGATAAAAACAAAACTATGAGATATCCGAAGTTTGGAGCATTCCTAGAAGTTGAAATGTTGGCATAAAGAAATGAAAAAAATTAGAATATAACTTTTTCTCCTCGCTAAGATTTTATTTTTTTATAATTTATTGATAAAAACTAAATTATAAGATATTAAAAGTTTGAAGCATTCTTAAAATGTTGTATTATTTTTTTATAGACAAATACTTTCAATAACCACTCACATAATTATATCAAAGATCAATACAGTGATGTTTTTACGTGGTAAATTCTCTACGGGGAAACATTGACGGCCATATCAACTTCACCACTTAGAGCAGTTTATTAATGCAAAAGAAAAATATTACACGAGAGATATGTCTATACCAAACAAAAGTGTAGTGGCGATTTAGCCCAAATGCGATGTACCAGGTGTTGATATTCAACAGTTCATGTGGTATGCACAACCACTTTAGGAATGTTGCATTGTTGAACTCCATATTCTCTGAGTCCGACCTTGAGTGCCAGGGATTGAAAATCTTGGCTAGGAAACCCTTATCTATAGGTGACAATTATCTTCCTAGGGTTGACCGTCATTTCCACATTGCAAATCCAGGGAGAAAGTATCCATATGTGAAAGTTCCTCCTTTCTCCTGAGATTCCTCACAAGCCACCATGAGTTCCTCTAGTAGGTAGTTACACCAGTTGAATACAACTCCATTTACACATAATTATACTACTGGAATAACATCTAAGGTGCATTATCCCTTGTAGTACGAGCGCATAACCTTAATAGTGATCACGTAGTAGGCTATCTGAACCATCTCTAGTAGGATTGGCTTGATTTTGGCTGTGCATCCGCGTATCTGTGTATGGAATTTATCATACATGCTAACTTCTCCCTTCTTCTTCCTATGATTTCTTGATATTTGGAATCCTTTTGATACATCCTCACCCTCAAGGGATAATCCAATGAGTTGGTGGATGTCCTCGACATGAATAAGATATATTCTATCGAGCGATAATCTCTTGTCATGCACCTGACTGATCAAAAACTTGGTGCACCGTGCCACCCCACCAGTAGTTCCGAAAAACGGTATATCCTTGAGGCTCATGATGGTGGAATTGAATAGGTTGATGAATTTTGGCTTTGACAGAAACTGCATGCCTCCCATTGCATCTGGAGCCAAGTCCCAAAATACATTAATATTCATCTGCGGAAACAATACTCGACCTGTCAAGTCGATTTCAAGGAGTTTTACTTGCTTGGCCTTTCCCTTGACATCACCCATGATCTCAACCTAGGAATCACACGACTCATGTGGAATTGACTCTTTTGGAACTGAACACCGACCTCCTATTTCTCTTGGCATTTTGGCTCTGGATTGCTAGAAAACTAGATGGGATGAGTTGGGGCTTGAGGTCGCGACTGAGGAGCTGAAGATTTCACAAATGAGACGAGGGTGCAGATAGCACAAGACAAAAGATAATTGAGGTAAAAAATAAGTCTCGCTCACAGGTTTGCAATATCTTCTAAGTGGGATAATTGGAGAGATATGTAACTACTCATAAGGACACTCATCATTAACCCATAATCGCAATCTCAAGATTAGGTGTCTGATGAGACTGATAAAGGGGTAAAATCCATAGGGTGATCATAGTTTTAATAAACAGGATGATAGGGACTTGGTAAACCTAAGGACCTACTATTTTAATGGTTGAGAATCATGGCAAGGATATCAATGGAATCTATGCATATTGTGCCTTTATGGCTTGATGGAATGTTTCAACGAGTTACTGTAGATACCATAAAGGGTATGATTGGATGGTATGCATATGGCACATGGGATATGATACAGTTCAGATTATCCCCCCCTCCGACTACAATGGCAGTCCCCATCATATTTAATGACTTCATTTAATGTAATGGTGTCTCTTCTGATCCTATGCACCTAAGTAAGAATTTTTGCACAAAATCAACGCATAGACTGGAAAATAAGTATATGTCGCGGTGAAACAATGCACACTCTGACATTATTAACCAAATTAAATAAATTACAAGAAATTAAAATCTAACTATTGTACATGCTCGCTTGGACTGGGGAAATAATCCTTTTTCTCAATCATGAGAAATGTAGGGTTTCAAGCAGGCACCATTCACCCATCTTGGTCGAAGGATACCATTCAGCTGTGCTAGCTTGAATGCACCAAAGTGTCTGATTTATGCAACTATGAATGGACCCAACCAATGCATGAGAAACTTGCCTGGATGCTTATGATATTGGTTTTCATAGAATAGTACCTTATCCCCTTGTGAAAATATTTTATCTTAACGTGCCTGTCATCCGAATCTTTCTGTCTAGATTTCTCAACTGTCTGATGAAAATATGCTAGAAATCTTGCTTCCTCAAGTTCTTTCAAGTTTGCAATCCTTTGCACAATTGATTCATCAATTGTTATGTGTGTATCATGTGCTATATAGAGACTAGGGGTAATAAACTCTCCACGTACAATAACTTATTTCCGATAAACCAACTAAAATGGAGTATACATGTGTAGCTTCTTCGGGGTAGTCCTGTAAGACCACAAGATTCTTGGAACTCTATCATCCCAATCTTCCTTGTTTGTGCAACATACTTTTGTCAATCCTCTTTCTAGAATTTTATTGAATGCCTCCATTGTACCATTATCTTGTGGGTGATATGGAATTCTCTTATGGTGTTGTATAAGGAATTATTTTTTCAACGTTTCTATTGTGATGTTGATAAAGTGACTACCTTGATCACTAGTCAGGCTTCTAGGACATCCAAACCGAGTGATGATGTTCTTAAAGATAAATCTAACTGTTGTATCTGTCAAACATTCTTGAACTTCCTCTACTTCAACCCATCTTGTGAGGTAATCAATTATGGTAATGATGTATATGGCCTTTGAATTCTTAGTTGGTGGGTTGATTGGTCCAATAAAATAAATAGCCCACTTCTTAAAATCCTGAAGTGCTCTAAATGGATAAAGGGGTAATTAATATCTGCGTGATGGATTTCCTACTCTTTGGTAGATGTCATAAGATCTAGCATACTCCTTAGCATCTTTAAATAACATAACCCACCATAATCTACTTGAAGTATCTTCTGTGCAGTAGATTTACCTCCAACATGTCCTCCCACAAATACACTATGGCATTCCCATAGGATATATTTCCTCTCATGGTTCAAGACACATCTCCTAAAGATTTTGTCTGGTCTAAATTTGTCAACTTATCCTACAATTAGTTGATAGTCTATTTCTCGAACCACCATATGTCATTTTTTCATTGCGGAGTAAGTTTCTGGGCAAGTCGTTGTACTGAGGAAGACAAAAATGTCTTCAAGATACTTTGGGATGGCCTCAATTTGGAATAGGTCCGCATATGGGAGATGATCATCCATTGCTCCACCACTTTCTCCTAATTCCAACCTGGAAAAGTGGTCTATACCTACATTGCATCTTCCTAGTTTGACAACGACATCGAATGAAAATTATTGAAAGAGAAGTAGCCACCTGCAAATCCTTCCTTCAAGTATTGGCTTATTGACTAGGTACTTAAACACAGAATGGCCAATAAAAAACTTGAAATGAGAGCCTAACAAGTAGTTTATAAACTTTTTTAATGCATAAATGATAGCTATACCTTACCTTTCAGTGGTTGTGTAGCTGCGTTTGGCTTGCAATTTTTTTTTTCTTTAAAAGTAGATAGAGTGGTCCATATTTCGTTCCCCTGGTTGCGATAAAATGGCTCCTAGGGAAATTCTTGATGCATCCACATGTACATGGAATTCAATTTCCCAATTGGGAAATATCAAGATATGTGTAGTACTTAGTTTTTCTTTAAGAATTTCGAATGCTTTGTCACACTCTGGTGTCCACCGAAATAGTTCAAACTTCTTCAACAATTTTTCTAGAGGTGCAATGATAGTTTCATATGTTTTGATGAACCTATTGTAATAGCCTGTATGTCCCAGTGTAGATCACAATTGTTTATCACTTGTAGGTGGCATCATGTTCAGGATGACTGCAAATTTAGCTGGGTCTACCAATACTCCTTCTCTGCATACAATATACCCTAACAAATTTCCATGTGGTACATAGAAAATGCACTTCCTTAGATTCAGAGATATAAGAAATTCACAAAATCTATCAAACATTAACCGGAGTATCCCTACATGTTATTTTAATAGGATATATATCGTCCAATCGTCCATGTAGACTTATACAAACTTGTGGATGAACTCTCAAAATGTTTCTATTAGGACACGAGAGAAGACTACAAGGGAATTATTTAAGCCAAAGGGAATTACATTGTATGCGAATAATCCCCATTCAATTATGAATTTGGTCTTCTTATTGTCTTCCTCTACAATTCTAACTTGGTGATATCTTGAGAATCCGTCTGTAAACGAATAATATTATTTTCCCACAACCTGATCTAACACTTCATCACTAAAAGGTATCAGAAACAGATCGTGCACACATGCAGAATTCAGACTTATGTAGTCCACATAAAACCAAATGTCTTTTATATTTTTATTGTTCTAGATAACTATGGGGCTAATACACCATGCTTCTTCGATTGGGAAAATATGTCCTGCTGCCAACATTTTTTCCACTTCCTTCTTGACCTTCTCTTTTATTCTAGGATTAAGTCGGTATGGTCTGTGATTCACAGGTCTTGAGCTAGGTTTCAACTCAATTATCATTTCTCCCACGGATCTTTTTATACCTTTCAGTTATGAGAATGTTTTCGGAAACAAGTCCTCATACTCCCACAATAGGTTGTGTGCTTCATTCATAGTTTGTTCATCCCAGTAATATCCTATAGAATATATCTTAGGATGATCTGCACTCCCTATATTAACTTTCTGCAACTTTAGTGGATGGTTATAGGAGCTACAAGTGTGACTAGGTATAGTATCCTGAATCTCTCTACTGCCTTTCGTTTCTTTAATCGTTAAGTTTCTAAGCTCTTCTAAGTCATCAGTTTTTTCAAAGTCTTTCTCAACTTTGCAACAAGGTACAAATATCTTATTAGTTTCAAGACTCAGACTTGAATGAAGAAAATGAATATGGTCAACACATACTACTAGACTTTATCTCTTTCTGCAAATGTTAGTAAAAAACATTTCCATGATTCTTTGAAGGACTATGTTGAGCTCAGGGTGCTTACTTGTAAATGAGAAGTCCTTGCAAAATTGGTCTCGTAAGGTCTACCAATAGTTTGTTTTTCTTCTGGTCTCCTCATGTATATACCAGGCTTTTTGGATTGGACCCTACAAATGGATAAATACTTAAACCCATAGGTGAGAGGGTACTTACGCAACTCTCCACTGCTTTAAGCAATGCTCAATATGCATTTTAGGGTCAGAATGTCCATCGAACAGTTGCGCACCTTGAAAATCTATATTCATCTCTTCTTTCAGTTGATCCCTACTTTGGAATCGACATCATATGGCTTGTTTCGTGTCTTCCCACTCCATAATAAAGGCTTTATGGGTTTCCCAACATCTAGCAGGGGTATCTTGCAAGGCTAAGTCTAGAGAAAAGATCCTTTGATTTGTCGTTGTTTTCTCGTCCATGATGGAAAGAAAATTGTGTACCTCTAAGGTACCATCATATGTCAATTGTTATTTGACCTCAATTCCAATCCATCTCGTTGGTATGATAGTTGCACATCATCTTGAGAATCATTCGTATGAACCTTGCTACCAACTGTCAAATGCTACTTCTTAATCCTCATCAGCAGATTGTATGCTTATCCAACTTACTGATCCATCTGCAGTGGGATTTATGCAATCTGGTCTTGTTCCTATTGTTATGGTGTATAATTGATCAAGAGCATCTAACTTCATATTATGGTCCATTGGTTTAGTGTATCTAGGCCCTAAACATGGATCTAAGGGATGAACTACTTTTATCCCATATTCTTGAAATGTCATAGTGTCCCTATTTAGATCAATGATATCATAGTTTTTGTATTCCCAATCAATTTTGAGTAGAGAATGGTAGGGATCCTTATCTCCCATTATTTCAATTACGTCGAAATTGGTTTTGGTTTTAACTCTCACAACACCTATTTCCAAATTTTCCATCCTTCCTACTGGGAAAATGCAGTATTGGTTTTCCATTCTCAACTGGATGGGGGAATATACTAACTGAGCTTTTCCCAAAGCTTCCCATGAATTTTTGGGTAGGATGTTGACATCGGATCCCAAATATAGCATGACATATTTGATTTTTAAATCATCTAGCTGGGCTTGTAACCTGAATTATTTTCATGTTTACACCTTTCTTCTTTGTATTCTCTAGGTATTATTCCGAGGGAGGTTGGTACTTACTATGGCTTATGGGGTTCCCTCATTTCCTAGTATTAGGTATAGGTTGTTACGCAGCTTCTCTATAAGTTTTTCATCCCCTAGGATATCAAAGAACAATTGAAACTAGAGATTGATTACACATTGAGATTGCTCAAGGTGTCTCCTTGGAATTGTAGAGTTTCTAGGTGTTGGTGGTGAGGTAGGGGATTGTGAAAGGTTAGGATGAGAGGAGAATTTAGGGGGATTATCCATTATCTATGGAGTGGGAATACTCTTAAATATTTCTATTGCATCTTTGAAAAACAACTTTTGTTTCACAGGGTCATACCTGTCATCCTTGGGAACACCTTTCTGAATCTTGGGTTGATTGTCTACATCCAGCCCAGTTTTTTCTCCTCTGTGAGTAATGCTGTTGATATTAGGTAGTTTTCCCTAAATCCCCCTTTTTAATTCTTAGCTTATGATATTATCTCCTCGTTGATGAACCTGATCTTCCCATTCTGTGATTAGTTATGGGTAGCCTTGAGTTGTGTTCCCATTATTCTTCCAGTGAGAGAACCATGGTCATATTGGCTGAGGGTAGTCTCTAGCCAAGTGAACTTGTTAATTTCAGTTGTAACATTGGCTCATTCCTCTTCCTCCATTAATTCCTCCTCTGAATCCACCTCTAACCCCACCTCCCTGGCCTCTTCTAGGTCCTTGGGGGGTTTCATTTATTATGAATGTTGTTCGGTCTAATCTGTTAGTAAGCATGTCCAACACTCTAAATTTATTTGTATCATAGGTCATAGATGCGCATAACTCACAATGTATTTTATTGGGTGCATTCATGTACTTATGCACAATAGGACACTACCTCAACGCATGCCCATGTGTCGGAAAAATATCACAATACTCAGCTCGCTGAGATGTTTGAGCACCTGGGAAGGTATGCAATAGCCTTGATGTATGGAATGTTGGAGTCATATATACTTGCACAAATTATCCCATTGGTGCTCGAGAGGGTCCCATTGGATTTTGAGGAGGTCCCATTCCCCTCATGCAAAAACATTCATTTTCCAGATGCCCTTCTATGTAGTATCATGTCCATCAAACCTGAAATCATGTTGGTCTTGGTATAGTTAATTCTTGAATATTCTCCTTTAGAGTCAATATGTGTCCCTGGAGTTGCGAAAAATTTGCATCTACTGGAGGCCTGGTCATCCTCAGACTCTCTGGATAACCTGCCATGGATTCGATCTTCATCGACTGTTACAAGACATATGTTAATGTGGTTATCCATTGTTGTGTTAAAGGAATTCTTGTCAGAGGTAGTTATCCTTGGATGTATCATTCCCTTTGGTGATCTTCATGAATTGGATGCACTAGCCTCCCAATAGAATATTTAAATTTTTTACTGTACTTCCAAGCAGATTCTCCTTCCCTTTGTTGAAAATCCCACAACTCAGAGAGAGATTGTTTCTTTGACAAAGGCATTTTCAATTATGTAATGAACTTCAAACGAGATTGGACAAGGGTGAACACTTGTCCTTACACCCCTGGTTCAATAACCTTCATGTACCTTGTTAGCACCATGATTTTCATAGCTAATGTTAGAGGTTTGTCAGCAGTTTTCAAAGTCATGCATGTTAACACCAATATTGTGTTTATGCCTAGGATAATCTAACCTATACAAGGGTTGGTTTCAAAATGAATCTTTATCATTTATTATTCCCATTTCCATTTGCAACTGTGCAGTTCAAAATTTGTTGGGCACCGCGCAGAGAATGTTGTCTCGTAGAGAATGTTGTCATGCAAAGGACGTTGTCACGTAGAGGATGTTGTCGCACAAAGGACGCTGTCACGCAAAGAACATTTTCACGCAGAGGACATTGTCGCACAAATAATGTTTTCGCGCAAAGGACGTTGTTGCGCATAGAATGTTTTCATGAAAATGACATTGTCGCATGAAGAATGTTGTTGCGTAAAGGACGTTGTCGCATAGAAGATGTCATCGCACGGAGGATGTTGTCGCGCAAATAATGTTGTCACAAAAAGTATGTTGGCACACCGAGGATGTTGCCGCACAAGGGATGTTGTCACGCAGAGGATGTTGCCGCGTAAAGTATTTTCCTATGAACAGGCTACAGGATGCACTGCGTAAATGACTGATTTAGTGGTAAAATTAAAGATCAAATTATGACCAAATGGAGAGGAATTTTGAAAATACCCAAAATGTTTTTTCAAGAAAAAACCAAATAATAAATACCTCTCTCCAATTTTCAAATGTGTCATGGATTGAGACTTTCAAAGGAATCATTTAGCCCTATTTTTCAGTTTTCATGATTTCCTGTCCGAGGCATATTTTTGTGAAACGTATTCCAACCAACTAGAGATTCATTTTAAGAAACCGAGAGAGTTTTTTATTTACAACAAGCTTACTTGAAAAAACTTCTCATATTTTACACAACTATTATAGTTTGAGAATTACAGGTGGCATTTTGAAGCTTATTTTTCATAATTTCGCCTCCTGAAAAGATGGAAATAAGTTAAAACATGTCATTGTTGTTTGTAACGATTTATATTTTGGGAAAGGGGTTGGAGTTTGAAATGGTGAGATGTAAAGGACCTATAGTGATATATATTTCATGGTACGAGAGTAGAGAGGGGTTGGTTGGAAAAATAATGTAGACAGTGACTATTGAATGTAGCTTTTGAATTCGACTTAAACTTAATGCAAAAGTCTTGAAGCTTTGACGAAAAGATTCTAACTGTATCAGTTTGATGTATTGTTCCCTGTCTTTGTGTACGTGATTTCCTGTGTTCTCTATATTTATATCTATATTTTGTCTAAATCGAAACATGCTTTCGAATCTAGAATTCACTGTGCGGTGCTCTAGATTCACGCCATTTAGACGATTGTGCTTCTTCTAAGTGAACTCTGAATTCATTCCCAATGATGCTCTGAATTTCTTCATGTGTTTTTGTCCCACCACACACAATGATTTTTAATCGAAAAATTGTTGCTTACTTAGCCTTTATCCTCTCAAGTCCAGTCACTAAGTCATTTGTTTCTGTAGTTTTCTTAAATTGAATCCATTGCCCAATGGTACTCTCTCTCTCTCTTGCTTCTCCTACCATCCCTTTTAAAACAAAAATAAACTTGTCCTATTGCAGAATTTGACTTCTGTGCATTTATTGATGAAATATATGAGTTATTACCAGTCATCAGAAATATGAGAGAGCCATCTCTGGTTGCATCTCAACTATTTATTGACTAAGATCAACAAGCTATCAATTGACGATTAGTCCTGATGATGAGTACCGATTCGGATTCGAAACATCAATGACAATATGACACCAACTATGGATTATCCGACAAACAACTTCGAAACTCCTCACCATAGAAATATGAAAACATAAAATCTAAAGTTGGTTGAAAATGTTATCTCGGGGCTTTCTTTGATACAACCCAAATAAATTATCGAGTGCTAACATACCTTTTGAGAGCACAACCCCTTAAGGTAGTCTGAAACTCTACTAACTTGTTTTCATTGAGAGTCTGTTTGGATCTCCATATGGATTCACATAAGAACCAATGTTGCTCTACATCCTCGTCCCCTTTACCCCAGAATTATAGGTATCAGGTGATCGATCCTCCCATATTTCCATTCATTATGGGTCTCATTGTTCATATTAGAATGAAACCTAATGGTCATGGTTTTGATATGCATGGGGATCCAAATATCCTCCCAATGTTTACACTTACAGACTGGTTCTGACTAACTGGATGCGATGGAATATAAATAGCATAAGTAGGTAGTGTAAAATTTACCACAGGTATAGAGGACACCTGGGGGATGGGTGATTCGGGGTTGGTTCCACTGACTTTTGGGTGATTTTATTTTATTTGGGGGGCTTGTTGTCTTCTCCTAAATAATCCTTATGTGCACGATTCTTGATGCTTTCGATATCGGGGTTGAATATTCTTGGTCTCATGCAAGGTCCAGACCTGATTCATATTCCCTTGCTTCTCCACACTCCCCTTCTCATTGACCCACCTAGGGACTCCTTTCTCTCTACGCTTCTCTCTGCTATAATGTTAGACTAGAAAATATTTCCTGTCTTCTTACCTTCCTCAAATATTCCTTCTTGCTGTCATATGTTACTCTTGATTCTAATTCTTTCCGTGATACATCATACTGCTTTGTTTCTTCATTTACCTTTATGAACCACAACTTCTCAACTATGGCGGCTATCCTTAAGGCTCGCTTGTTTCTTGCGTTCACTTCTTGATATTCCCCCATCTATCAAATAAAACATTCTCCTTCAGGTCATGATCCTACCCCAAAATCACCCTACCCCAAGCGTAGGTGTTTAAGATGCCATCTTAGTCAAGGGAATAGTTATCATCCCCTCCCCCATCAAGAATTCTTTGATCCACAAGGGAACTTCCCTCAACAGTCTTTCGGGTGCACCTTTCTTGAAAATTTATTCTACCCATGAAAACGATTGTTGATTCTCAACTGTGAATTCAATGATATATCCTTCTAGAGTCATATAAACCCAGGAATCATCTGCTTGTGTAATCTAGTCAACAAGCTGATGAAGTGTTGCAATCTTCTTTGTATCCCAAGTATAGGTCTTCTTGATGCATTCTTGGAATTATGGAGGTTCTTGTAGTTGATCTATCCAGTGGAATAGTTATTTCAAGAATTTTACCCAAAATATCTCATATTGGTCACTCGATCTTTCTGAAAAAAAGATAGACTCTCTTGTAGCATTCACGCTTTTACCTCACAACTTCGCTTCCTTCCATATCAAGGAATCACAATTTCGTTACCACCACTAGTGAATATAAGATCTATATATCAGCAGAAGCATTCTCCTTACAGGTCCCCTTTTAAAGCATAGGTCTCGACAACAAAACTATTTTTTTGGCACAAAAGTGATCAGACCAAGGTCTTGTTACAAGTTACAACAAAAGGTACCGAAGTAGTCTAGAGTGATGACATTTTCATATTCCTGGGAGGGAAGAAGTATCACCCGAAGCACAACCAAGATGAGAAAGAGAGGGAAGGGTAAGCAGAATACTTAGACAAATATTTGAAGTATCAATAGTCATATCAGTATTACGCAAGCTATATTAAACCTCTAATAGATCTAAACATTTCCTAACCAAGAATGAGGAAAATTGAGTTGCGATGATATTCATAAGCAAGCTATAACCAGTTAATCATATAAAACATAAAGATAATGTTGATTAAGGTTGGTTTTCATTGATGTCAACCCTTGAAGAAAGACCCGTAGCACAAAGGTTTGGGTAATGGACCCAAGATTGTTTGATGTAAGGATGACTCATTATTTTCTTGTCATGGTTGATAAGAAGTAAAGATGGATGAACTCCAAAGTGGTCTCCTTATGGTGAAATTCATCACGTGAAGATGCTTTGTGGAGAAAGAGAACCCATGCTTAATTGTGGAATAATGATATCCTAGATGGATAGTTCTTTTCATTCCATTTCCGGTGGTATGTGGAACGACACATTACTCCTCACGGTTAGAGAGTTATGGCCATGAGAAGTTGGAGACCCCAGGTTTGGGTAATGTACCCAAGTTTGTTTGATGGATAATGGTATGAGTTATGATATATTTTCAAATAATACTATTCTATATAGATAGTAAATGACATTTCATTTCTAGTGGTAAGTGGAACGTCACATAACTCCTCACGGTTTGAGAGTTATGGCCTTACGAAGTTGGAGGACCCTCATATGTCATCTAGAAGCCCCAAAAGGTCAAAGTAGTCCAAGTGGTTTAAGAGATTTTAAAAGGTAAATAGTAAAGAGAAGTAATGAGTGTATCATAATTCAAATACAATACAAAATAAATTATTTCAATAATAAATTTAATGGAGAAATTAGAAGTGGGTTAACCCTAAAATAAGGAAAGTGGGTCCAAGTGACCTAGAAGATGTTTTTAAGGAAGCTACTTGGACAGTATAAATAAGAGGAAAGGCTCTCTCATTTAAAAAAAAATTAGCATATTGAATATCTATAGGTATCTGAGGTAACCAAGGATATCTAATTCGAAATTATGAGGGAAGATGAAGAAAAGAAGGCCAAAATGCAAGAGAGGATAAATTCTTTTGATGGTGCTTTCTAAGGTATGTTATTTACAGGCCATCTCACCATTTTCGCTATACCATTTTTTCTATAATGAGTCAAACCATGAAATTTATATTCATTGAGAAAACATATCCAAGTATCTATGGTAAAAAATCCAGCTTGTGGGTCATTGTATTTTTGAAGTTACACTCCGTGGAAAATAGGGTTTGTGGCTAGTCCTCAAACTAGTAAAAAACAAGTGTTTCAGGTAAAATTGTCATAAATTCTTCATAACAGATCCAAATTTAGTGAAACCAAATGTGTTGGTTAGGGTAAAGTATTTAGTATTCTATTTAAAATTTTCAGATCCATTCAACAAATATTCCGTGTGGGGCATGCTCTACAAGGTCTCTCTCTAGAATAAGACAAAATTCAGCAAGGTATGTCATTTTTACTATAACTCTTTTTTTGAGAAGTTCCAAGTAGTGAAACCTGGAGGAATTGCACAAAACACATTGAAGAACATTGTATATCATTTTCAGATCTTTATACATTACAAGTACACAGTTATGATTACTTCAAGTTAGAGTTGTTGACTAATCCAAAACTAGGCATGTGAAACTAAAGAAAAGTTTGATTAAAATGCTAGTCTCTTGTTGTTGAAGTTAAGGAAGATTTGCAGCAATGTGATCACATACACTAGTTCTATTACAGAGATACAAATCAGATTTGGATGATGAAATTGATGAGGGCTTTTGGTTGAGGTACATGTTGAGTACATGGTTGATACTAGTAGTTGATGAGTTGGCACATGCATGAGATGTATATTTTATGATGTTGGTACATATTGATGAGTCATAGTTGATGAGTAGTTGACACATGATTGGTACATAATTGGTACATGGTTGGATGCACTTTTTTATGGTACAAGTTGATTACAGGTTATTTGGTATAGGTTGGTGCATGGTTGATGCATTTTTTTATGGTACAGGTTGATTACAGGTTGAGGAACAGGTTGATGCATGGTTCATATTTATTGGTACAGGTTTACAATGGTATATCTCAAAGTGACAGGTTGACAGTGGTTCCATCATTCTACTTCTACTTCAGGGTGGCAGGACAAGGCAAGGACAGGTGGTTGTAGCCAGTTTCCGGTTGTAGACGGACAACATAGGTGGTTGTAGCCTCCTTCTGGTTGTACCCAGAGAATTGGGGAGTTGGAACTTCTGTCAGGTTGTAGCCTGAGAAAATAGGGGTTGGAGCCTCCTTCCAGTTGCAGCTGGAAAACAAAGGAAGTTGGTTCTTCCAATGAATTTAATTCTTCAAGATATATAAGAAAAGGGATCAAGCTCCAAAACAACAAAGAAAGAAACAAATTCAAAGAGCTATGTAGAAACAATCAAAGAGGATAGGAAGATATACAAGGAATATTACAGGGAAACTCCTCCACCAAGAAGATTCAGATTTCAGAATCAACAACAGACAGATAGACCTCAAGAAGAAAAAAGATTCACAAAAGCACCTCCTTTCAAAAGATCTTCAAATCCTAGGTATCAAACTATATTTTTTGTTTTATGTTATGCATGTAATAATTTTGGACATAAATCTGTGAATTGTAGAGCTAACAACAGGAATAGTAACAACTTTGAGAGTTATACACAAAGGGATTATTCAAGGAGACCTAGTGACACACAAAGAAGAAGTTACAACATGTTTGAATCTTTGAGCACTGAAGTGGAATTTTACAAATGTAACAATTTTGGACACATGGCCAAGGATTGCAGAATGACAGTCCCTCCTAAAGAACCTCAACATAATAACAACAGTCACAGACAAGAACCTCAGAAAACAACATGGATAAGAAAGCAAGATCAGTATAACAATGAAGAATGCACAGTCTCTCCACAAGCTAAGAAGAAGAAACACAATTGGTATGTTGACAGTGGATGTTCAAAACACATTACAGGTGATAAAGCCAAATTTCTTACATTACGAAAAGAAAAAATGGATCATTCTCCTTCGGAAATGATAATTCCTCCAAAATCATTGGAGAAGGCAGAGTCCAAATTGGGAACAAGAATGAAAAGGAACAAAATGTTCTACTGGTAGAAGATATGAAACATAATCTTCTAAGTGTGAGTCAAATGTGTGACCAAGGCCATAAGCTTACTTTCGATTCAGAAATGTGTGAGATAAGAAAAGAAGGTTCGTGGAAATCGGTTGGTACAACTGCAAGAACTTCAAACAACATAGATGTGTTAAGTGAAATTGGAAATGAAAAGTGTTTTCTAGGAAAGGAATATGAAAGTTTTCTATGACATAGACGAATGGGTCACATGAATTTTGATAACCTTTTCAAATTCAACAAAAGAGAAGCAGTCAGAGAAATGCCCCGGATCACGAAACCAACCAATAGTTTATGAAGGCATTGTCAACAAGGAAAGAAAACAAAATACCAGGTTCAAATCAAAGGAATATTCAACAACAATACCACTGGAAATTGTACAGACTGATCTAGTTGGAACAACTACAACAAAGGGCTTAAAAGGTAAAAAATAGTTTATGTTATTAGTTGATTATTATACAAGAATGACTGCAGTTTTCTTTCTCAAGAACAAGTCTGAAGATTTTGAAAACTTCAAGATCTACAAGGAAATGGTTTAAAATGAGATGGATTTAAGAATCAAATGTTTGAGATATGATAATGTAGGAGAGTTCACTTCAAAAGAATTTATGGACTACTGTAGCAGTCATGGAATAAAAAGGAAATTCTTGGTTGCTAGGACACCTCAACAGAATGGAGTTGTTGAAAGAAAGAACATGACAGTACAAGAAATGGCTCGAACAATGCTAACGGATTCCAAATTGATAAATATATTTTGGACATAGGAAGTGCATACAACAGTTCACATTCAAAATAGAGTAATTCTCATAAACAACACTGATAAAACTCCCTACAAGCTATGGAAAGGAAGACTAGCAAATGTGAAGCATTTCAGAGTTTTTGGAAGAAAATGCTACATCAAAAGAGAAGATGACAGAATGGGAAAGTTTGACACTCTTGTGGATAGAGGAATACTTGTTGGTTACTCAAGCACAAGGAAAGAATACAAGTGTGACAATCTAAGATTGGACAAAGTTGTGGAAAGCATCAACGTAACAATTGATGAAACAGATAGACCAGAATCAAAGGAAGAAGAAAACAAATCAATGGAACAACTTTTCGAAGAAGAAGATGAAAAAGAAGTAGAAGAAGAAGATGAAGATGAAGAGAATCCGACAGAAGAAAAAGAGAAAGTTCAGAAAGTATCTCCAAATACACCTAGCAAACGAGTACAGAATAGTCATCCTTCAGATCAGATTATTGGAAACAAAGATGCAGGAGTTGAGACTAGAAGAAAAATCCGTTCACCAGAACAAACACACATAGCACTCTTATCTACAATTAAACCAAACTATTTTGAAGAAGCCAGCAAGGATGAATTTTGGAATAAGGCCATGGATGAAGAATTGGATCAAATAGATAAAAATTACACTTGGGAATTGGTTCCAAGACCAAAGAATAAGAATGTGATCGACAAAAAATGGGTTTTCAGGAATAAATTGAATGAATATGGATAGGTTAGAAGGAACCAAGCTAGATTGGTATGTAAAGGATATGCACAGATTGAAGGAATCGACTTTGAAGAGACATTTTCCCTAGTTGCTAGAATGGAAGAAATCCGTTTACTTTTAGCTTATGCATGCTCTAAAAATGCTAAAGTATATCAGATGGACATAAAATCAACTTCTTTGAATGGGGAACTTCAAGAAGAAGTCTACATTAAACAACCAGAAGGATTTCAATTGTCAGAGAACATAGACTATGTATGTAAATTAAAGAAGGCCTTGTATTGTCTAAAACAGGCTCCTAGAGCATGGTACTCCAGACTAGATAAGTATCTGCAACAAACAGGGTTCAGAAAAGGAAGTGCAGACAACAACCTCTACATCAAGGTAATTCAAGGTAATATTTTATTAATTGAAGTTTATGTTGATGATATTATTTTTGGTAGTGATGATGACAGGTTAAGCCATAAATTTTCAAAAGACATGCATAATGAATTTGAAATTCCGTTACTTGGAGAACTATCCTTCTTTTTGGGAATTCAGATACATCAAAGAAACCAAGTAATTTTTATTTCTCAAACCAAGTATATCAAAGAAATGCTAAAGAGGTTCGGAATGGAATATTGCAAACCAGTTATCACTCCCATGCAAACCAGTTGTAAGTTGAGCAAATATGATGATTGAAAGTCTACAGATCATTTTCAATACAGGTCAATGATTGGCAGCCTACTCTATGTGACAACATCTAGACTAGATGCAATGCAAGCAGTTGGACAAGTGGCACCATTCTAGGCAGCACCATAGGAATCACATGTATTAGCAGTAAAGAGGATTTTTAGATATCTCAAAGGAAGAGAAGAGTTTGGATTATAGTATCCAAAAATAAATGATCTATCACTTATTGCCTACACAGATGTAGTTTGGGTAGGTTGTATTGATGACCGACGAAGCACTAGTGGAGAAACTTTCTACTTAGGTGAGTGTTTGGTATCATGGCTAAGAAAGAAACAATCATCATTATTTCTATCTACAACCGAGGCAGAGTATATTGCAGCAGCAGGATGTTGTACACAGGTTCTTTGGATGAAACAAAATTTGACAGATATATTGGTTGAGTATGATGAGCCCATTCCAATATATTGTGATAATACAAGTTCCATCAGTATCTCCAAAAAACTGGTGATGCAGTCCAGGATGAAGCACATTCCAATAAAGTATCACTTTCTATGGGAACAGGTTGCAGAAAAGAACATCAGAGTTGAGTATGTGGGCACAAAAGAACAAGTGGGAGACATATTTACAAAACCACTTCCACGAGAAGGCTTTGAATATCTTCACCAAAGACTTGGAGTTATTTCTACTCCAAAATGAATTATTTTTTAATGATTTTTGAATGCTTATCTTATATGTCTTAGATGTACACAAGGAAGCACCATAATAGGATAGTTCAGTCAGGGGGAGCATCCCTGGATGGAAAGATAACTTTGTCATTGATGACAAAGGGGGAGAGATTTATCAGATGCAGAGGATAGAGGCATGGTTCCAGGGGGAGCAGATTTATGAGATGAAGAGGACATAGGAAAATTTATCAGATACATAGGACAGAGGCATGGTTCCAGGGGGATCATGAGTGATATGATTTCAGTATTGCATCAGAGTGTTTCCATCAATACCAAAGGGGGTGATTGTTGATTAAGGTTGGTTTTCATTGATGTCAACCCTTGAAGAAATCCCCACAGCACAAATGTTTGGGTAATGGAACCAATATTGTTTGATGTAAAGATGACTCATTATTGTCTTGTCATGGTTGATAAGAAGTAAAGATGGATGAACTCCAAAGTGGTCCCCTTATGGTGAAAGCCCTCACGGGAAGACGCTTTGTGGAGTAAGAGAACCCATGGTTAATTGTGGAATAATGAGATCCTATATGGATAGTTCTTGTCATTCCATTTCTGGTGGTATGTGGAACGTCACATAACTCCTCACGGTTTTAGAGTTATGGCCATGAGAAGTTGGAGACCCTAGGTTTGGGTAATGAATCCAAGGTTGTTTGATGGATAATGGTATGATTTATGATATATTTTCAGATAATACTATTCTATATGGATAGTACATGTCATTTTATTTTTTGTGGTATGTGTAACGTCACATAACTCCTTATGGTTTGAGAGTTATGGCCTTACGAAGTTGGAGGACCCTCATATGTCATCTAGAAGCCCCAAAAGGTCAAAGTAGTCAAAGTGGTTTAAGAGATTTTAAAAGGTAAATAATAAAGTAAACTAATGAGTGTATTATAATTCAAAGTGAATACAAAACAAGTTATTTCAATAATCAATTTAATGGAGAAATTAGAAGTGGGTTAACCCTAAAATAAAGAAAGTGGGGCCAAGTGACCTAGAAGATGTTTTTAAGGAAGCTACTTGGAGAGTATAAATAAGAGGCAAAGCTCTCTCATTTTAAAAAAACTTGAGCATATTGAATTTCTATAGGTTTATGAGATAACCAAGGATATATAAGCCAAAATTCTGAGGTAAGGTGAAGAAAAGAAGGCCAAAATGCAAGGAAGGATAAATTCTTTTGATGGTGCTTTCTAAGGTATGTTATTTACAAGTCATCTCACCATTTTCTCTAAAAATTTGTTTCTATAATGATTCATACCATTAAATTGATATTCCTGTGATAAATCATATCCAAGTATATATGGTAAAAAGTTGAGCTTGTGGGTCATTGGATTTTTTTAGTTACACTCCGTGGAAAATAGGGTTTGTGGCTAGTCCTGAAACTAGTAAAAAACAAGTGTTTCGGGTAAAAACGTCATAACATCTTCATAACAGATCCACATTCAGTGACACTAAATGTGTTGGTTAGGGTATAGTCTGTAGTATTCTATGTAACCATTTTATATCAATTCAACAAGTATTTCATGTAGGGAACGCTCTACAAGGTCGGTCTCTAGAAAAAGCTAGAATTAAGCAATGTATGCCATTTTTGCTATAACTCATTTTTTGAGAGGTTCCAAGTAGTGACACCTGGAGGAATTGCATAAAACACATTGAAGAACATTGTGTATCAGTTTCATATATTTATAAATTACAGGTACAAATTTATGATTACTTCAAGTTAGGGTTGTAGACTAATCCAAAACTAGGCATGTGAGACTAAAGAAAAGTTTGATGAAAATTCTAGTCTATTGTTTTTGAAGTTAATGAAGGTTTATATGAATGTGATCATATACACTAGGTCTATTATAGAGCTACAAATCATATTTGGATGATGAAATTGATGAGGGCTTTTGGTTGAGGTACATGTTGAGTACATGGTTGATACTAGTAGTTGATGAGTTGGCACATACATGAGGTGTATAGTTGATGATGTTGGTACATATTGATGATTCATAGTTGATTAGTAGTTGAAACATGATTGGTACATACTTGGTACATGGTTGGATGCACTTGTTTATGGTAGAAGATGATTACAAGTTATTTGGTACAAGTTGCTGCATGGTTGATGCACTTGTTTATGGTACAGGTTGATTAGAGGTTGAGGTACAGGTTGATGCATGGTTTAGATTTATTGGGACAGGTTTACAATAGTATATCTCACACTGACAGGTTGACAATGGTTCCATCATTCTACTTCTACTTCAGGGTGGCAGGATGGGGCAAGGACAGGTGGTTGTAGCCACCTTCTGGTTGTAGCCGTAGAACATAGGGGGCTTTTGCCTCCTTCTGGTTGTACCCAAAGAATTGTGGATTTGTAGCTTCCCTCAGGTTGTATCTTGAGAAACTAGGGGTTTGGAGCCTCCTTCCAATTGCAGCTGGAAAACAAAGGAAGTTGGTTCTTCCAATGAATGTAATTCTTCAAGAGATATAAGAAAAATGATTCTCTGGTTTTCTCTCGATTTGGATTTCCACGTAAAACACTGGTGTACTGTGTATATGTATGTTTGTTCATTTGTTCATTTCTTATTTACTCTGTAGTTATTTGATGATAATGTTTCATTGATATAACACTTGGATTATATGGTTAAAAAGGATTAAATTTCTTTATTATTGATTCACCCCCTCTCTCAGTAACCCAATAGATAACAGACCATTCGATACATTCAAAAGACTAAATAAACAAGTTATCTTCAAGAAAATTTGGGTCTCCCACTGTATTATCATATAACATGTTTCCTCTCAAAATACAAGATCAGATTCAGTTATAGATACAAATTGGTCATGCCAAAGATAATATCAAATGATTTGTACTACTGAGAGACAAGGTTATCTCAACACCTTTCTCTTTCAATGCTACAACACGACATGACTCCATTAAATTCTCGTTCTAGGTATGAAATTAGAATCTATAACTTTAGCTAAACTAACAATATGGACGATAACAACAATGAATCTAGCAACAACAACAATCCCAACCCAACCCCTTTAAAATCATATGGATCCCCTATATACATAATCTGATCTAGGTTTGTTGCTTGAGAGCCTCAGATCTCTCCCTTCTTCTTGATCATTTTGCAACTTATTTCTTCAAAACTAATGTTCTGTTTCCTTCCAAACACTTTCTGTTTCTTCCCTTTATTATGTTATCGAGCTCCTAAGCAGCTTGCGCAACTTCTTTTCACCAAAATGAAGATGAAATATAACTTGAGCAACTTCTATTCATCAAAACGAAGGGCCCAATAGGGAGGGAAGTAGAGAGAGATAAGAGAGAGAAGGGGGGGATATTAGGG
>ML778025.1:57661-82207 GCA_009831015.1 Picea engelmannii | reverse complement strand
AGTGAGTGGGGTAGAGAGAGATCAGGGGGAAACAATGGGGGAGAGAGGGGGGGAAGAAGGGCATAAGGAGAGAAGGGAAAAAGGAGGAAGAGAGAGAGGGAGGTAGAGAGAGAAAGAGAAGGGAGAGAGTGAGCGAGGGATAGGGAGAGTGAGGTTGGAGAGAAAGAGAGGAATATATAGGGAGAGAGGGAGACAGGGTAATTGGGGAGGGGAGGAGAGAGAGAGAAGGGGGAGATTTATTTGTTTTAGTATGAACGCATGCACATTGATGTTGCTAATAACATGTGTGTTCTTTAGGAGCACGTGCTTTCTTTAGGAACACACACACGCTTTAGGAATGCACACACGCTTTAGGAATGTGTACGCGTTATTTGAATTTCAATTTTTTTTCGGGACAAAGTGACAGCTATAGAATACGTGTTTGCTAAGTTTTTTTCCTCGTATTTAGGTGTGGGATGACAAACCTGGTAGTTCTTTCTGCAAATACATAAAAACCTCCATTTTTATGAATTTCTATCCATATATTTGTTTTTGATGTTATGTTTCTATAGGATACACAATTCAATTGTTCACGAAACCACCGACACCGATAGAGTTGGTTGTGTATATTCCAAATATACATTTTTTTTTAAATTAATAGTGTTTACTATTTTTAATATATTTTTGTCTTGACATATATCAAAATCCTAGAATACATACCTCTCTTATTTTTGTATAATTTTTTATCGGCTTAATCATTTATCGAAAGAATTATATGTGACACTAGAGGAGGTCGATATCTACGATATAAACAAAAAACATTGATTCGATCATGTTAATACCCTCTTGTCCTGCACAAATAAAAGAGGTTGTAATTTCAGGGATATGTGGACATTGATAATTTTAAGAAAAATATTAAATTAATATTATAAATATCCAAAAAATACACGACATAACAAAAACGGGTTCTCTACAAGTATACAAGTTTTTGGAACGAAAATACATCATTAAGGTACTCAACACTTGCATGAACAAAAACATATACCTTATACTTTGTTGGAAACATAAGATACCACTATTAGAAAAAATCAAATTTGACATAGTTATCCACAATTTCTATGAATAAAAGTTGTATATTCGGAAATATAATTCAATTTACTACATTTCATCCTCTTAAAGCATATTCAAATTCATTGTAAAAGTACCTTGAATAATTCCTCCAAGTTAATAGATTGTTTTTTTTCTAGGTTTGCATTGTCATTAAAGCGTCATGAGAAACCATCATTAGCTTGCGCTCACCCACTAATAAACTATGATACAATAATTTGACAACATATCATGCCACTCATAATTAAATGGGTTTCATTCCTTACCATTGACTTAAGGAATGCCATAATTTAATTTCCAATATTTACGAAGTATGTGGTATTAAATGTTCATGTATATGAGACATAAAAACATTGTGTTTCATTTTAAATATGAATAAAAGTTCATACTAATTTAATATTAATATATTAGGTGGGTGACCTCCAAAGCGATACATAAATGTGAAATACCAAAATAAAATAAAGAAATCGTATGTGTATTTGAGAAGGAACTCCCTATAACTTTCATGGACCTACAGGTCCATTTACTTGTACTCTTGATTGACGGTATTGAAATTGTAGGTATCATATCAATAAGGTGGATGTTTTTCTTTAAGAGGTATATTAAAACACTAAAACTATATGTCTCACAAAATACACATCTAGAGGGTTGTGTGACTAAAGGCTATGTATTGAATAAAGCATGTTTCTTCCTATCTGAATTCCTTGGTAGATATTTTGAAGATGGTCCATGATTTCGAGATAAAGAACATGCATTGAAAATTATATATGAGAAAACCGATCAATCTAATGCTGTATAAGTAGAAATTGGTAAGTAAATTCATCAATAGTATAGTTATTTTTACAATTATTTATTTTATATAAAAATTTCTCAAATTAAAAGAAACATTTAGAGTTTGAAATACATGTTGAATTTTAATACGTATAGATAAAAGTGTTGTTCTTGACATGTTCATTATATATCAAAAGGGAAAATAAATGAATTGATTTCTATGTTATCAAAAGGGAAAATAAATGAATTGATTTGTATGTTATCAAAAGGGAAGAAGTGTTAGAATACTCCACTTCCCAATAATTTGAGTACATCGGGTCAATGAGAAAATTGAATTTCAAAACCAAATAGATGAGGTAGGTATACATGCAAACATAACCAAAGAGAAAATTGAATTTCAAAACCAAATAGATGAGGTAGGTATACATGCAAACATAACCAAAGATGATATCAAATTTTTTTAGAGGGTGTGAAAGAAAGGAGTATTTTGAATCTTTAGAAAATATTGTTTCAATACAATGTTGACACTACTAATTATTTAATGATGTATATTTTTATTTATTTTCACTAAAATAAATGATTTATTATAGGTAAGTAAATATCATGCAATGTGGCCATGTGTTCGATATTATCGTTTATAAAATGTACATGAAAATAAATGATCTTTTAATTGTAGTGTCATGGTTTATTTCAAACAATCAAGTTGAACAAGTTTAAAAGATAAAAATATTATTAAAGCGAATCTTCGAGATGTTGAAAAAATCCCATAAGTTATTGAGTTTGATTATCGATCATTCAAATATTGTATTTTTAACTTTGGATGGTATGAAGCATATGAGAATATGAGAGGACACAAAGACATAAATACTGGATTTTTTTCTATAACTTCATCAAAGTACCTACCAACTAATCAGGAGCACCAATTCATTGTGAGCAGGTCTTTCTTTCACGCAAACAAAAATATAAATATAAATAGTAGCGGTCACATCTATAATTTGTTAATTCATATTTTAATATCTATATATGTGTTTATTAATCAATAATAATTTAATAACAGAGTTTTAATTTATGTATGTGGTGTATGTGCATGTATTATTCTATGAAGATATTGTGGATCCAAAATGCATATTTTCCGTACATTATGATCCAAGATTAAGGTATGTATTTGATGATGTATTAATGAACATAGAGAAGAATAATGATAATACTAAAATTATGGATGATGAATTAGGGAATAGAGAATAAATTGACGTCCATGATGATCCACATGAAACAATGTTAATGACAGTAGCAAGCAATATCCAGACTTATTTGATCTTATAGAAGATGACAAAAATTAATGCTATAGAAAATGATGATCAAAATAGATTGGATAACAATATAGTGAGTTTAGGAATAAATTGTTTTGATGCTAAAGATGATGAAGGTGAAGACGAAGATAATTACAATAACACTTTAGTAGAATGGTGTAGAAAAAATAATATTAAGTACATGCAAGAACATATGAACATTGACAATAATGCATTGGATGACATCGATACATGTAATAATGTAAATGAAAACTTATAAATTGCCAGGATTTATAATTCATGTTTAAATAATGATGATTTAATTTATACCTAAAAAATTGAAATGGTTCATTATTAGTCGGCATGCACTAATCATTAAATTTATATAGTTATAAGTTGTAATCTAAATTCGGTGACTATAATATAAAATTAAGCATTGACAATAATGCATTGGATGACATTGATACATGTAATAATGTAAATGAAAACTTATAAATTGTCAGGATTTATAATTCATGTTTAAATAATGACGATTTAATTTATACCTAAAAAATTGAAATGGTTCATTATTAGTCAGCATGCATTAATCATTAAATTTATATAGTTATAAGTTGTAATATAAATTCGGTGACTATAATATAAAATTAAGCATTTATTTATGTACTCCTATCCTACATTTGATACAATAATTTTCAAATGTGGCATGTTTTGATTCTTGTCTTTGTGGTCATTCCCTACTTTAATGTTCTTAAAGTATTTTATATTTAATATGACTTGGTGGAAAAAAAAAATGGATTGGTTGCATAAAATTTATTATGTTTAATGGTTATTTATTACTTGATAATGAATTTGAAGTGTTATCGAGTTATTATTGAAACACAACTAAAATAAACAATGTATGTACAAGATGTCATATGCATTTACACACAAATATAATCCATGCACTTAACAACCCATACATGTAACTCTCATAATTAATTCATGCATTTACCCATAATAGACACTTAAATGATACACTAATAGACCTACCAACATATCCACACACTTGAATAAATCCACCTAATAATTGAGCAATGCACACTACCATTACATGTACCAAACATCTAACCCATGAGCATGCCCCAAATAGTTTATCTATGAATTATTAATCCATGTACATAACATACACAACACATAAGTGAGACAACTTACATAATAATTCACCTAGCCTATGTATATGGGCATATTGCACATAATGTCCCACACAACAACGCATATACTAAATACACCTAAAATGAGAGATGAACTTAACCTATAATGCACCTAATAATACATCTAGGCTATGTATTACATTGTCTTTGTTGGAATGAGTTAGTGTATTAAGTGGAACATGTTAGTATATTAAAAGGATAGTGTGGCAGGGTGTATGGCTTAGTGGTTATATCTATTAGGGGGTATGGGCCATTATTTTACCAAATGACGTGAGTTAGTTTATTAAGGATATATGGATTGGTGTTTTAAAGATTCAATTTAATATTAGGGGGTTGATTTGGTGTGTTTGTGTTCATGTCATATTAGTGAATGAAATTTAATTTTTAAGGAGGCCAGTGAATTAAGAATTACAAGTTAGTTTCCTTGGTAGTTAGTGTGTTACTGAGTAAAAATTGTTATTTCATTGATATTTTTTAGTGTGCTATAATGTATATGCATTTAATGTGTTTTAGGAAACAATTTAGATTGTTAAAGGGTACATGTTACTATGGTAAGGGGTATGTTAGTGGTCATAATGTCATTATGGTAATAGTTTTCTAACTTATAAAATATATTAGGGGAAATAATGTGTTAACTAGTTATATGGTAAGATGTATTTAGAACGTCGGTGTTTTTTATTTATATGGTTATAAACTATTGATTTAATGGATTAATAATATAAAATTTATGGGTTAGTGGTTAGATGAGCTCGCTCTTGATACTATAGAGGAGACTTGGATCAATATTTGAAATATGGACACCGTTATAAAATAAAGGAACAAAATAGAGTCAACCTAAGGAGAAAAAATGTGGTTGATCTAGGGTGTTATATTCAACACTAATTGCACCTGCAATAACATCAAATGAGTGCAAAAAGAGATAGACAATTCGATGTTATCCCACCTATATAAAAAGGGGGCGGAGGGGGGGGCGGGGGCGGTATGGAATAATATGTTAGGAGACACATGCTAGTCATTGGTGAGTACGAGTAATTACAATATTAGGGGGTATGCATTAGCATGTTATAATAATAGTGTGTTATGGTGAATGGATTAGTGGCTATGTGTGTTAGGAGATTTGGGTTAATTTTCAACGTCGTGAGATTTACTATACTAAGGTTATATGGATTAGTGCTTTAAGGGTTTTTTGTATTAGGGGATATGTGTTAATGTGTGTTTTGGGTCACAACATATTAGGAGGTGTAGTTCAATATGTCATAGGATTAGTGTATTAAGGAGTACAAATTAGTTTGTTAAGTAGATAGTGTGTTACAAGGTACAAGTTAGTGTGTTATCGATATATGATCCTCATATGCTGGGATTCGTATGCATTTAATGCATTTCAATGTAAAAGTGCGTTAGAGGGTATAAAATGATGTGTTATGAAGTATTAATTAATGTGTTTATATGCTATATGTGTTAGTGTGTTACAGGGTTGGTTTGTAAATGGTGGGTGCAAGTTAGAATATTAAGGGATATTTGTTTATGTATGAGAAGGATAGTGTGTTAGGGTGTATGGATTGATGGTTATATGTGTTAGGGGGCATGGGCCATTAGTTTCACAATGAGTAAGAGTTACTATATTAATGGTATATGGGTTAGTGTTTTAAGGTTTGGTGTATTAAGAGGTAAGATTTAGTGTGTTTGGGGTCATATCATGCTAAGGGTTGTAATTTAATGTGTTATGAGGTTAGTGCATTAATGGGTACAAGATATTAGGTAATTAGTGTGTTATTGGGTAAAATTTAGTGTTTTATAAATATTTAGTGCAATATATGCAATTAATGTGTTTCAAGGTACAATTTAAATTGTTATAGGGAACAATTATTTTTTCTATGGTCCCACTTCCACAACATGATGCTATATTATTATACAGAGAAAATCATGGTGTATCAGTTGTTGCAAATTTTAGGTGTTATCAGAAACTACATTTATGCCAACAACAAAAAATGGCACTAAAATGTGGTAGCAAATGGCACTAAAATGTGCCAACAACAAAAAATGATACTAGTTTATAGAAGAGACACTACAACTTTGCAAAGTTTTAAGTCTCAAATTTATGTCACTATCGACAATGAAAATACAAAAATATTTTTTTCACTTAATTGCGGTTACCCTTGAAGGTCACTCAATAAATCATGTTAACACTCTTTATTTTATACTTTAGAGTATCCCCACATTATTTTTCTAGTTAGAGTATCCCCACATTATTTTTCTAGCCAGAGTATCCCCGTCTTATTTATATAGTTCCCTAGTGGAAACCAACTTTATAATTATATATAATAATTCATGGAGAAGGTTGAGGTGGTTTGACAAGATGGTTGGGAGGAAGGTCTTTCACTCTCCCCACTCAGGTTCAAATCCTCAATGAGACCTTTTCCTGTTGTGATAAAGTTAGAAGGATAGGCACCCCCAATGAGTGAGACCACCCTCACTGGTGTGTCTTTGAACATCTCAGTCCTTGCTAAGTTATAAGTTTCCTTCTAGGCTTTCGATTGTGCTTTTTTGGCACTAGCCTAATGTTTATAGTGACAACTAATTGGATTTGAACCTAGGCCTTACCGTAATCCCAACTAGTTACAAATTCACCTAGATTGAAAATAATAATAATAATAATAATTCATGGAGAATTTGTATCAATAATATAACAATACATTTATACATAATTTTAAATTCCCCTACCCTGAATTTTTTTCCTAGGAAAATTTCATGGGAAAATCAAAGGGATGCTTCCTCATATTCATAGATGGCTTCCCTAGTAAAACCAAGGATAAACCAGTGCCCCTAAGCCCAAAGGATTTGAATGCAGCACCTCTAACACAAAACTAACCAAATTTTTAACAATATTGGCAACAACTTATTAAATGAATATCTTGAAATTCCTACTCAAATTTACTTATGGTTATACTAAAATAAATATTAAGAAAATAAAACACCCTTTGCATTAGATTATTTTTACTATTGGAACTTAATAAAGGTAAGAGATTACTTACATTTATTTATAATGTTATTTTGATGCTCAAAAAAGATTATGACAAGCGTTCCAAGATCAATATAGTTTTGATGACTTGGAATGTTAGGAAGTTTGGGATTATGATAGATATTTTTAAATGGATATGTAATTAGGGTATATTCTTTTATTCCATGGTGTTTGGGCAATTTGTCAACAACCTTTATGGTGCCACAACTGTGAGATATTATTTTATGGCATGGTGTTTTGGGGATTGTCCAATGTCGAGTATCAATATGTATTTCATGAGAATTAGTTCTAATTTTAACAATATTGATTCTCTTTTTAAGGTAGTCATACTTTTGATCTTTAAGAATAGGGTTAACCACATCCTTATAATATCTTAATTTTTTTTAATCCTCCTCTAATTTTTTTATCGCACCATAGATTCTCCTTAAATTTGGCTTGAACAATATTTTTAATATCATCGATATTCTAGAGATGTTTTGCACAATAAATTTTTCTTTTATTCCCCAATGATGTAGCCAAGACTAATTTTGGAGAACCTCTTGTTATCCATGTTGTTTACTTCATTCTTGTACATTAAGTACTTAATCATAATTGTGCTCCCAATAGAGGAAAGACTCACTTCTATAAAAATCATAAGATAAAGTGTATTACAATTAAATCTTATATAATGAATTTTAATAATTATATAAAAATCATTTATAAAAACTCATAAATATATTATTTAACAATTCATTAAATTCACAATAAACTATTAATTAATAAAGTATTAATTGAAATATTTCATATTTGAAAAAATATATCATATGTATAACTTAACCCTCACATGATAATAATTTATGAACCAATAATAACGGATAACTAATATTTCATATTTAAAATGATATATCATATGCATAACTTAACCCTCACATGATAATAATTTATGACACATTAATAACGGATAGATCATTGACCACAAAGCATTCACATTTTATAGTTTGGTCCCCAAAACTTTAGTAAAATAATTATTTATAAGAAAAAGACCATAAATGGGTCACTTGGTAAGACCGATTTATGAATCTAATGCTAAAATTATTTATTCAAAACTTGTTAAGTAAATAATGAATTTGAATAGATAAATTTCTTCCCCATTACAACCAACGGAAGCCACGCATAATATGCACACTGAAATCCAAGTGAAATTGAGTTTTCTTTGCAAAGGTGTTGTTGGATGGAGTGTAACTTAAAAGTCCTGCTAAAATAATTTATTATACATGAATACATTTAATTTTAGTTTAGAAGATAAAGCCAAATGATTTATATAATATATGGAATAAAATTGGGTTCTTAATGTATTTAAGAAATATTAATAATTTAAAATAAAATTAAAAAAATTAAGACTTGGACTAAAATTGTTTTAGTTTTTTTTTTGGGATATTATTTGTAAGAAATTAATCTTCTTCTTTATGTTGATGTTCTTATCGCAAGAATTCCAATGATTTTTGTTCCAATATGAATATAACTGTTAATACTAATAAGATTAAGATCGTGATTATCAAATCCAATAAGATCACTTATGATACCTTTGTATATGACAACAACAACTCGGAGGAAGTGACTTCATACAAATATCTTGGAATTGATATTCACCACAAGCTCAATTGGAATTATAGCATTGAGAAAAAGATTATTAGCGGATGGAAATCTTATTATAGGCTTGAAAACAATTGTAAATCATCGATCTTTGGATTTGGGATAAGAAGAAACTCCTCTTTGAGACTCTTGTTACACCTATTATTATTTATGGATGTGAAGTCTGGGGTTGTAGTCTCTCTCGTGAATCTTGGAGAAAGATAGAGCAAATACAAAAGAATTTGATAACCTATAATCTCAAAATTAAAGGAAATACGCCCTATCTCATCCTCCTCTTAGAAACAAACATCTCCCCCATTGAGAGAGCGACTATGACTAGATACCTAATGTATAATAACAAGTTAGACAACATGGAAGACAAGAGACTTCCTAAAATTTCTTCAAAATTGAGTCGTAACTACCATCGACTTGAGTCGTAAATTGCAAAATAGAGATACTATTAAAAATATCATCAAATCAAAATTTAAGGAGAAAATGTGGTGTGATAAAGAGTTAGAAGAAAAAATAAAATTAAGGTATTATAAGGATGTAATCAACCATAATCTAGAAGATCAAAATTATCTTTATGTTTTGACAAGTGTAAAGAAAAAAATAAACATTGCTAAGATAAGAACAATTTCTCACGAGCTCCATAGTGAAACTGGGCGTTGGTCAATTCGTAAAACACCATGAGATGAAAAAGTGTGTCACCTTTGTGACACTAAAAAAGTTGAAGATGAAAATCACTCTTAGATTGTCCAACCTATACCGAGATTAGATCTGATTTTCAAAATATTTGTCACTCTACCAACGTTCCTAACCTCTTAACTCAACAAAACAATGGTGATCTTGGAAAGCTTCTTTTAATGGTACATAAACAAAACTCTAAAGAATCATAAGTGCTCACTTACCCTCTTAAGGTAATCATCATCATCAATTATGCCCTAAATCCATTAAGAAATTGTTGGATTTGGATATTTGAATGGTTAAGTCCATATAATTTGCATGCCTTGGGAGTTTTTCAAGATTCAATTTATGCATTTAGAAATGCAATTTAAACAACAAAAATTATGATTTTGCTCAAATTTATATGATGATTACTACCAAAAATGCCAAAACTAAAACATTTAAACAACCCCTAAATTTTTTATAGTATAAAATTAAATGAAAATTGAGATTCAAATTACATATATTTTGAATTAATTACATTAAATAAAGTTGTGAATCAAGTCATTATTTTTAATAAAATGTTTATTACTTAAATTTCATATTTGAGCCTAAAAGGATCTACACCTAATAGTATAAGAAAGAATTCTAAAATAATAAATTAATAAAAAACATTAAAATATATATAAATAAAAAAACTCTGATATTTTATCATCAACATAGATTCATTTTAACCAATCTATCAAACACCCACAAAGATCAAATTTGATCTTTGTGCTTCCAAATGTCCTTTTGCTTCCAATTTGCCCAGCCTAGCTAAGTTTGCACGCCATTTAAATAATACATAATATCGACGTAAATCAACAATCGCCGTTTCTTCCCGTCGAATTATATATTGGAACACTTGTTGATGCGTAGGCGTCCAGTCCTGTAGAATTTCCACTGGACAATTCTTTAGAGCTGCAAAAACCAAAAGAGATGTCGAAAGAGTAAAGATATTGCCATCTATGCAACGGTTAACTTCATCAAAAATCCTCATGATCTCCGGATCTATTTCAAAAAGGCGTCCCAATATCATCGAAGCGAAACCGTCCATCACGGACTCCTCCACAGCGTGACGTTGGTAATTCAACGCCAGCAAAACGTGGTGCAGCATTTTAAGCTTGAACTGGTGTAGAAGCTGGAGCAGGAGGAATTGAAATACTGTACTAAATAATAATAATCACCACCTGCTATATCTCTTTACTCTTCGTGCACTGAACTACTTACATTTATACAGGGTTACACGGAATCTCTTGACCTTCCGCATCCCAAAGTTCCTTCTCAACTTCCTTCTCGTAATAATATTATGAAATAAAATAGCAAAAGAAATTTTATTAATGCATCTCAACTTCCTTCCGGAATCTCGGAATCTCTTGACCTTCCGCATCTCAACTTCCTTTCGCATCTTTTTCTTTTGCAGTTTATTAATGCAAAAGAAAAAGATTACATGAGAGAAATTTTACAAGAGATTTTTTCACAAACGATCATCGAAAAATAATCCTCCATGCTCTTCAAATAGAGATAATGGACCTATTGGGTGTTAAGTCACAGATCAATGAACGTTAAGATCGAGGAGAATATGAACTGTCAGATCAATCTATGTCAGGAACACATCGTGACCATCGAATTTCCTAACTACAAATGCATACTAATGCATACTAAAGAAACACACTAAGAAACACATTTTTTCCTAACACATTAGACCAAGTAGATCTTAACTAACTCCTAAGTGTCTAAATATCCTAACATCCACCCTTAAGAACAACTTGGGATAGGATTGAAGGATTTACAATAGTGACACAATAGGAGAAGGAAGGAGGCATTAGAGCCTATACCTCCTTGATGACAACTTCCTGAACTCCTAACATAGATCAAAGTTTCGAAAACTTTGCTTCTATAAGAGACTTTGTGAAAATGTGTACAACTTGATCTTCTGTAGGGAAAAAGAGCACTTCAATAACTTGATCATGAATGAGCTTTCTGATGAAGTGCATGTGTAGCTCGATGTGTTTTTTGTATATATGTTGAAATGGGTCTTTGACGAGCTTGATGGCAGTCTGATTATCGCACCAAAGTTTGGCCAGATGGTGCTCATGGAATCCAAACTCTGAAAGAATCTATCAAAGCCATAAGGCTTCCTGACTTGCATTTATCATTGCTCGATTCTCTACTTCTGCTGAAGAAAGTGAAATAGCCTATTGTTTCTTAGAGGCCCAAGTGACAGGTCCTAAATCAGGAATAAAAACATAACTTGCAGTAGAGTTCCAATGATCAGGGTCGCCGACCCAATCTGAATCAGTGAAACCAACCAATAAAGGAGACCCCCTTGAAATATAATATATCATGGACTGAACTATACCACGAACATAGAGAAGTATCGTTTTAGATTATTTCCAATGGATTTCATGGGGTTTTTTCATATACCGGGCAACAAGACCAACAACAAAGGAAAGATCATGATGGGTATGGGTCAAGTATAAGAGGCTACCAATTAACTAACAGTACAGGGTGGCATCAACTTCAGGAGAAGTGCATATGGCAACAAGCTCGAGTCCAGACTGGAAGGGAGAAGGGGATGGTTTACAATGGTCCATGTGAAAGTGATGAATAAGGTCACAAGCATACTTATATTGGGAAAGAAAAATTCCTTCATTGGTTTGCAAAAATTTGAGGCCAAGGAAATAGTGCAAAAAGCCTAAGTCCGTCCTTTCAAATTTCGTCTTAAGGCTGGCTTTTACATGGTTTAAAAGTTTTGTGTCAATACCAATAAGGATAAGGTCATCAACATAAAGGACAAGGATTATGAGATGGATTCCTACTTGTTTGGTACAGACATTAGGATCATAATGACATATAGAGAATCCAATGGTAATAAGAAAGTTGTCCATTTTGGCATACCAAGCTCAGGGAACTTTCTTAAAATTGTAAAGAGATTTCTTAAGGAGACAAACAAGGCTAGAGTCATTCTGGACATAGCCAGGAGGTTGTTCCATGTAGATTTCTTCATGCAAATCTCCATGCAAGAAGGCAGATTTAACATCCATCTGATGGACCTCCCATTTATGTGAGGCAGTAAGGGCAAGAACAAGGTAGATAGAATTCATTTTTCTACAGGGGAAAATGTTTCATTATAGTCAATTCCCTCAACTTGGGAAAATCCTTTGGAAACTAACCAAGCCTTCTGTCTTTCAACACTTCCATGTGATGCATACTTAGTTCTGTAGACCCATTTACATCTGCCAAGTTTTCTTCCTTTTGGAAGAGGTACAAGATCCCAAGTATCATTTTCAATTAAAGAACGATACTCTTCATTCATTGATGTATCCCAATCTAGATGACCCGAAGCTTCTACAAATGTCTCTGGATCATGATTCTCTAAAAATTGAGCCAAAAGAGAAGAGGCTTGCTGGATGTGAATGTTTTTGACATCAATATGAAGGATCATCGATAATATCACCAACTGCTTCTCGTGTTGAACGAACCCATCTACGAAGCGGTGGAGATGGAGCTGGTGCAGGTTCAGGTTCAAAGGAATCATCTGGAGGAAGGTGAGCATGTAGAGGTGGATTGTCATCCTCATTTCCATCATCTGAATAAGAAACTAGAACAGAAGAAGGCACAAACGTTGAAGATGGCTCATAGGCCAAAGAAGGAACAAACTCTGAATTAGGCTCGTAGGACAAAGAAGGCACAAATGTCGTATTAGACTCGCAGGCCAAGATATTTTCATCAAATTTAACATCTCTTATAATAATAATTTCATTACAATGTGGTTGAAGAATTATATAACCTTTGACATCTTCAGAATAACCAACAAATATACACTTCTCACTTTTAGGCTGCAATGCTTTCCTTTTCTCATCAGTAGTGTGAGCCCATGCTATACTGCCAAATACACCAAAGTCGCTTACATCTGGTTTAATTTTAGTCCAAGCTTCTTCCAGTGTTATATTTTTAAGAGACTTTGTGAGAGTGCAATTTACTATGTAAATTGCATAGTTGATGGCTTCCACCCAATACTTTAGACTTAATCCCTTAGATTGGAGCATACAATTAGCCAATTATTTTAAAGTGCGATTCTTTCTCTCAACAACACCATTTTGTTGTGGTGTATATGGAACAATGTGTTTCATTTGGATGCCCTATGTAGTGCAGTAACTTGTAAAATTATTGTTCACATATTCACCTCCATTATCTATTCTTAAACTTTGAATTTGATGTCCAAATTGCTTTTCTATAAGGTCCTTTTAGGCCAAAAAATTTCCTCTTAAGTTTTAAGAAGTAAACCCAAGTATGTCTAGAAAAGTCATCAATGAAAGTTAAGAAATACTTGCACCCGGAAAAAGAAGGAGAAGAAAGTGGATCACACAAATCATTGTGAACAAGCTGCAAAGGGCTTGATGCGTGCCAAGAGGCACGTTTGTCAAAATTGTCTCGAAGATATTTGTCGAGAATGCAACCGGAATAGACACCATCTTTGCATGAAACATGAGGAATACCAGTCACCATATGTTGATTACATAGTTGCTACAATGGGCAATAATTTAGATGACCAAACTGCTCATGCCAAAGTTTGTTCAAGTCATCACTATGAGCAACAAAAATTGATGAAAAATATGATTGTTATCACTGAAATTTTGTTCACAAATGGTTACAGGAATCCAACATCTCCAAACACCTATCAAGTCATCCATGGACAAAAAATGCATTTTCAAAAGGCTCAAAACTATACAACTAGTTATAAAATCAGTACGTGTTAAGACTACACAGGAAGCACATACACATGCACCATCCAGAAACGCAAGAAAAACACACATGTGCACGATGCACGACTGTGGATGCAAAAAACCACGCAACCCTCAGAACGACGCATTTATGATTGTGGTCGGCCTTCCACCCACTTCTGGTTCATCTTTCAAGTCGATTTGACACCCAAATCTCGACTGAATCTAATTGGGGGGCTGGTCAAAGACCTAAGGGTGCCCTAAAGGGACCCTTTTTCACACTAAAGACTAGTCGAATAATGCCTCAAATATTTTCTATAAAAATAGGCCATGGGTGCACTATATTTTCAAGGAATTCATTTTTATTGTTATGTTGCCTATATTCTCTTGGAGGATCCTCTTTCCTTATCAAGAGCATACAAACATCATTTCATTTGAGCTATTCACATCACTTCTTGAGTGAATGACCTTTGGATTTCTTCACCATTTCCTTCAAGTTTTCTAGTTGTAATAAGAGCTCAATATTTGGGGGTTCAAGAGCCCTCCCTTGGAGGAAGAGGAGACCCATAAGTCTCCCTTTCTCTTCGGTGTTTACTTTCCACTAATACAATCATTTCCATTGGTGGCATGAATGTTGTTTATTTTTTGTTCTAATGTCCTTATACACTCTAGTTTAGTTTCTTTTATTGTTCTTAGTTTAACCTTTTTGTTTATTTCTTATGCTCAATGTTTCTAACTCTTGCATCCACTACTGTTTTGCCTAGCTAACCCAACTGCGCTTGTAAGCGTCTTGATTTTTCTCATTTAGGTGATGAAAGAGATGCAACAGATTTTACCCAAAGTGTAAAACCTGTACAACCTAGTAATATCATCAACAATTCCAGTTGCAAGAACATGCTTAGGATATTTTAGATCCTTGATTACAACTTGGTGAGGTGAAAACTTGACGGTTTTACCTTCACCTGAATGAGTGATTTAATATATTGATAGAAGGTTACAAGAAATAATTGGAACACATAATACATCATTGAAATGACCATTTTCTACTTGAACTGATCCAGAGCCTACAACACTAAGAGATGTATCATCACCAACAAATATTTTCTTGGTGTTGCATTCATTTAAAGAAGAAAATATGTACTTATCCTTAACCATATGATAAGATGCTCCAGAATCAATAAGCCACTCGTCAAAAGAATAAGTAGAAGTTGTATTGAAGGAGAAACTAGAAGCAGAAAGTGCATGTCCATGAGAAGAAGAAGAAGTAGCTGAATCAATATTGATGTTGTGCTTATTCATTGTTGCTTCTAAAGATGCCATCTTCTTGAAACATTTGGACTCAGTATGACCATCTTTATCACAAAAGTTGCAATGTCTGTTAGTCTTCTTATTTTTATATTTTGCTCATTTGTCACCATTAGGAGAGGATGTTGTCTAAGTGGGTTTGGAACCCTTATGTTTCTTGGTGTTGTGGTGAGGATGTTTCTTCTTGGGATTCTTAGGTTTATATTTCTGATAGATGGCTAAGGCTTTGTTGGAGGTACTTGCAGTGTTGATCACTCTTAGTTGTACAAGCTTATCTTGCTCTCTTAGTCAAAGCATCACAAAAGGACTTAAGAGTGAGTTTTTGATAAGTTGTCCCTAGATCCTCTTTCATGGCATAAAATGTAGATACAAACACATAATATGCACTACCTAGCTTAGAAAGAATAAGATAGATGCAATGCTCTTCATCCATATTTATCTTACATTCTTCACATAAAATTTGAGTGTTTTAAACTTAGATAGATAGTCTTTAATACAATAAAAATCACTTGGACTTAAAGTCAGTAATTGATTTTCTAACTGTTGTGCTCGAATAATATTGTGTTTACCAAACACAGATTCAATATTTTACCAAACTTCATTGGATTTATCAATTTGTTGAAGGTGGAACCTTAAAACAGGAGAGGCGGACATTATGATTAGTCTTCTTAAAATATGAACAGTGGTGTACGCAAGGAACACGACAATCTTCTTAAATCTGAACAGTGGTGTGCCCAAGGAATGTGACAGGCTAGTATTGTTAACGATTTTCCCTATCCCCTTTGTTAATTTACAACGAATTTAGTCTTTCCTCTAGTATTACGTCATTGCTTGACTATCTAGATTTTGAGGTCGCACACTCTTGTGATGGTTAAATGATTTTTCTTAAAGGTTCTAGGATTTTGTACATTCTTATGTGATGAATGTAATCTAGATCATCTCGCACATAAGCTTATAATTATCTATCGAATGTCTTGTATCTTATTAAGTGCATCCTCTAGTGAGATGAATAATAGAAGTTATTTTGTTGCAAAAAGAAAATATTGATTCATGGGGGCATTGATTTAGGTTGCAATTTGATAGTTTAGATAGATTTTTATCATCGATCATTCATAGAATTGTCATTGATTATGTGCTAAATCTAGTCCCTGTTGAAATTAGCATACTTTACTTTGAATCCCACTCTTGCAAATGTTGTGATAAGTGGCTAAATAATGATGAATGGATATAATTTGATGCCTCGTGTGCACCCCTTTCATTGGATCTTTGGTTTGAAAAATCTATTACTTTGTGCAAACAATCTTTTTCATTTTCAATTGGGGACATCAGGTGTTAGTTGAAAAATTTAAACATTTATTCTTGCATGTATTATTGAATGGATATAAGGGCAATTCTCGCATTATGGTTCATGCTAAGAAAAATTCTCGCGTTATGGTTCATGATAAGAAAAATTTTAGGATCTTGAGACTTAGTTGGTAAGTTCACTAATCTAGTTTTATATATCGTCGATGCACCTTTTTGAGTTATTGCAACTTTGATAAAATTGATCTACGCCTTAAACCTTAAATGCCTTTACGTGAAGAATAAAACAAACCCAAGTCGTTTATGAATTAATAAAAATATCAGTTGATTTATTTCTTAAGCATATTTAACTTCTTGTGGGTTCCTTGGATGATTGTATAATACGACTCTTCCTTACATGCTCCTAGAAGATATATTTTGGAGTGGTATAGTTATGCTACCTGAGATTAAGTGGAGTTGCGCTCTTGATTTATTTATCCTTGTGATTAGCCTTTTCTCCTTACTCGCTTTGTTGCTTAGAAAATGATAGGGTTAGTAAAATATCCTATTGCATCTTTAAATGTTGTTGAGGTATGATTTAATGTGGTGATTAGACCTTTCACGCGCAATGAATTGATGATGTAATGAATGATTGTTTAGATGTTAGACTTCTTGTGTGAATTGAAATTTATGTGACATATGTTTGTGTTTATGTGATTGGAATCTCATGCTATGAATATATCTGATAATTTCTCTTCGCTTTGGATTTAATGTGATGTATGATGGTTATGCGATTAGTTGGAATACTTTTGTGTCATGCATTATATGTGATGTATGATGATAAGTTGATGATGACCCTTACACTTGAATAATTTATGTTTAGGTTGTTGGATTGACCTAGTTGATGATGTTGATTTAGCTTAGTCGGCTTGGAATTGATTGTGTGGGTGGGATGTAGACACCTCCTTGTTCCTCAAAACAATCGCCAGCCTTGAGACCTTCAATCATTAAAATCAATTGGAACCTAGGCTTGAGCGTTGCTTATGTGTCCTCGAGGTCCTAACCTTGCAGGATAGATTGGGCAGGAAGTATATTATGTGTTTCTTGTGATTATATTTATGATCCTTATGTTATCGTTATGTTTTCTCATGCTATAGTCATGTTATTTGATGATTGTACTTATGAGAAGAGTTGAGTGATTATGATTCGTATTGTTTATGTGTCATTATTAATTATAGAATGCAGTGATGTTGGGCTGCTATTTATTTTTGTTAATGCGTCGATATGCATATCATTATTCATGGTGAGGATGTGTCAGCTTTGTGTCATGATTGATTGTTAATGTCTTAATATTGTTTCATTAATTTATTGGATGATGTGTCAATGATGTTGCTTTTAATTGTGAAGTATAAATCTTCGAACACAAAAAAAAAAAAATTGTTGTATGTTTCTTTTGTTTTCATAATGTTGGGGCTGTTACATATGGTATCAAAGTGGTTTAAACCCTCGAATTGTGGATTGTCATGCCTTCTACTGTATTAAACCCTTGATTAATAACTTATCACTGATTAAAATTTTAACGTGTTCGTATCGGTAACCCAAGTTATAAGATGCCAGGGAGGTAGATGACGTGGTTCTAGGGGAAGAAGCGTGACGCCTCCAGTAGCATCCATGCCAATGAGGTCTAAACCCCATGGAGAAGAACAAGTCATGAGATAGGAGATGATTAATGAAAGGGATGTTGTTAGTCTCATGAATTCCTTTCAGAGGATGTCAAAGGACTTGATTAACCGTATATATAGAAATGAGGCGAGGGAACCTGTACCCCCCTAAGGGTCCACAACGCACACCAATCGGTACTGGCAGTGTTCACAGAGAACTCAAGAAGGTCAAGTTTCCAAAGTTCTTCGTGCCATGGATGACGCAGTTGTCGAGGCATGGTTGGAGAGTATGGCAATATTCTTCGTGCTTCGTGGTTACAACCTCCAACATGAAGGTCCAAATGGAAGTATTTTCATCCTAACAGAAGCATTCTTATCTGGTCGAAGATGCTCCTACCTCAACTAAACATGGTCAATGAAGCTGCATTATGGGAACGGTTCTGGGAGAAGTAATTTTCAGAGGAATTCATTGAGTGACAACCTGATGAGTTCAACACCTTATGACATGGTGGTCATATAGTGTCATATTATGAGACCAAATTATGGAGTTACTTTAGTATGCACCACATATGAACACAGAGAAGTTGAAGGTTAGCAAGTTTGTGTTCATCCTTAACTACATATTTTGTGTGAAGGTGAAGATTTAAATGCCTCGAACGTTGCACGATGCAGTCTAGTGGGCCTCATAGATCAGGAAGAATTGACCCACGGAACTTAGGGATGGACTCCTGCAAGATCGTCTGGACTGATGAAATCTAGTGCCCAACAACATGATACGTCAACCAAACACAACATATTGGTATCAAGATACATCTATAGGACCCTTGTTTAGGACACCACAACTACATGTTCCTCATCAGAGGAATCCCTATAGGGGACCATAACATCAACAACATATCTTCCAACAACCCCAGTTTAGGCTTGTCAGTAGAATAGACTAGAGCTTCTACTTTGGTTCCAGGAGTATTGGACAGGTGATCGAAAATGGATCCAGGAAGGCTTAAAAACCAAAGTTCCTGGAATGATATGAAACCAACGCCATTGTGTCCATCTCATTGCACTAATTCCGACCATGTAATGTTTTCCTCAAACGGACATTGTATGCGAAAGTTATCGTCTTCTGATCAAAATCCCAAACATGCAAAAATTCAACTTGTCAAAGTCAACATCGACATCAGTAGTACGACAAGTGACATCAGCATGACGTTATGATGATGTCATCATGGTAACATGGTGTCACCAGGAGGTGACACATGCCATGTAGATTCGACATTTTTGGGCCGAGTTGGCACTGTACGGATTTGATACGTGTCACTGTACGGATGACATGTGGCAGTCCGTACATGACGTGGCCTAATGACAGGCTGACACATGGCAATATTGATGATAGTTGGGTCATATGGATGCTGACATGGCAGGGTGACTAGGTCGTATAGACATGATGTGGCACGACACGTGGTTGTACGACAGATGATGTGGCAAGTGACTGGGAAGGTGACAGGGTTGTAAATAAGATGATGTGGTAGCTGACTGGTTTGTACGATAGTGATGTGGCAGGATGACTAGACATTGACTATGCTGGTATGAACCAATCTGAGGGTGACATGTGGCCCAATCAGAGGGAGACATGTGGCACCCTGGATTTTTCCAATGACAACTAGTTCAAAAATTTGTTATGGTTCATGGGATTTGAACCCTTGACCTCACAGAATAGGTAATGACTTAACACCAAGGTACTAACTAACTCAACTATATGTGTTGCTTAGTTTGTAATCAACACATTTTATTTTTGAATTAGCGGTGGGGCTGTATAGGGGATAAACCCTGGTCAATAGGGGATAGCCCTGACTGACCAGTGGATGGATATCGGGACTAACTGAATGCACGCGAGGAGATTGGGGCTTGGCCACATGGGTTGTAGCCATAGGACCAAGAGACTATTCTGGAGGGGGCCAACGTGCCAACACCAACCCTCATCCATGTAGCGGGCGCATATGACCAGGAGCCCAAATTTTGGGGGTTGCACCTAACATTTTCCAATTTTTGGGTTTTTAAACCATATTATATGATTTTATTTTATTTTTAGCCTAATTCATGGAGATTTTGGACACTTTTGGGAGATCTGGAGCCCTTTTTGAGGCCATATCTTGGGAGGAATTTGGGAGGATGTTACCAACTGCAAATATATATAAAACAGAGGTTCTTGGTAGCCCTAGGGAGGTTCAGAGAAGGATAAATGTTGAGGAATTTAACAGTCAAATCCATTTATGTAGGGAAGCCATTGAGGAGAGTAACTTTGCGGGCCATTTCCGAGAGCTTCGCTCAACTGTTTTTAGTGTCGTCAGTTATGTTGGGTTCTTGAGGTATAGTAGAACACAGTCAAACCAGTTTGTGATCCATTTAACACCTTTTTGATGTACTTTTGAATCTCTGAAGAGAAATAATAAAGCCTCACCCACTGAGAAAAAGGCCTAGAGACGTAGGCGATATTGCCAAACTTCGTTAACAACTTTGCTATAATGGTTTGTTGATTATTTGTGCTTAATTTCAGATATGAATATCTTAATATTGTTGCCATGTTAGTTCATTGATTCTTCCTCTTTATTTCATTTCCTAAATGGTTAATGCACTCATGTTTTAGAAACTTAACCATAGTCATTTAAAATATCTTTACGGATCAAGTGGTATCAGAGTAGGTTGACGGTTGTTTTTTGAGTTTGCATGATTACCAAGGAAAATTTGGATCATGGTGAAGGTGATATTGTTGAAGAGAATCCTTAGATTGGATTGATAAAGAGGACTTCTCAAAGAGAGAATATGGCATTGAAAGAGGGAATTTATCATAACGAGATAGACTTTCAAAAGAATTTTTTGCGATGTCAGAGATGGTAAAGGTTTTATATGATGATTAATTAGAACGTAAGGGACCGATTCTAGGTGAATATTCAAAATCCAAAATTGAAGAAGGAGAGGATCCTCCTAATCCTTCTTCTTCATCTCCTTCTTCTCCATCAACTTCTTCTTCTTCAAGTACAAGTTCCAAATCCACCGCAAGAAAAAATTCCCCTAAACATAAACATGATATGCCTTTACTTAATATTGATCTGAAGTTTGAATTACCCATGTTTGATGGTGAAGTCAATGCAGAGAGCCTTGATAATTGGGTTAGACAGATGGAAGTTTATTGCAATATGCAACAAATCAAAGATGAGGCAACTCAAATCAAATTGGCATCGCTTCAACTTGTAGGCACAACACTCATCTGGTGGAAAACTGAGTTGCAAAATCGAACACAACAAGTGGGTGATATATTTCCATCATGGCAAGTTATTTTTTCTGCACTTAAAAAACAATTTTATCCTTTGGGTTATAAAGAGAAGGCTTTAATTGAATGGAAAGGTCTTAAACTAAGAAAGGGAAAAACAATGCAAGAATACACAAATGAATCTCGTAAGATGGAATTAATGTTATAAATTCCATTACATACCCAAGAAACTCTTATGAAGTATATAGGAGGTTTACCTACACATATTCATAACATTGTATTTATGTTTGGACCTACTAATATTGATGAGGTTTATGTTCAAGAAACATACATTGAGGCAGGGAAAATAGGATTTGGAGTATTAGGGGAATCGTCTTTCAGAAAAGAGGACAAAAGGAAGTGGAATGGAAAGAAAGAAAATTTAGTGACAAGAAAGGAAGAGAAGCTCTCTTGCAAGCATTGCAAGAAACAAGGGCATGATGATGACCATTGCTGGAAATTTCATCCTAAGAAGAGACTGAAATGGTTCAAAGAGAGAAAAGGGAGGAAAATGGTTACAACAGTAACACAACCAACAGATTTGGGATCAGATTCAGATGATGAGTCTAAAATCACAACAGTTGGTTTGATAGGTAAAATTGGTGATGGATATGATTCTAGAAGTAAATTGTTTCACATAAGGGTCATAATGAAGCATACTAAGATCGACACATTGATAGATAGTGAATATCAATCTAACTTGATTTCATAGGAAGTGGTTAAACAATCGGGATTAAACACTCTGATGCATCATAAACCTTACTCACTCAAATGGATAAGAAACAATCATAAATTGCACATAACAAAGCAATGCACTTTAATGTTTGCAACTTCATCAAAGTTTGCGCATGAGGTAACATGTGATGTGGTGCCACTCAATGAATGTGGAATGGTCTTAGGCAGTCTTTATTTGTATGATCGCAAAGAAATATTCTACAAGGAACAAGATCAATATCGCTTAATCAAAGAAGGAAATGAATGAGTTGTACATGCTCATCATTTAAAAGAAAATCAATCTCTTCAAACAATGGAACAATTAAGGAAGGTAACTTATGCAAGCATCACACCTATAATTGTGCCAAATCAAGCAATTGATCTTAAGCATGAATATGAGATGATTGTAGAATGGAAGTTCAATCATACTTTACTTCAAGATAAGCTAATGTCGTGGAAGTACTACAAACATATTAGCTCATTTTCAGTCATATTTCTGATGTTATCATTACTAATTTCTTCAACATGGATGGTAGTGGCTTCAGTAAGATGTGGCAGAGTACAAGTGGCTAACAATATGATGTCATTTGTCATGGTTGTTTTTCAATTAATCTTGTTGAGATAGGTGCATAGGACATATTTTAAAGACAGATAATAAGTGGGGTGGCATATCCTGCACTTGATGACTAGTTAATATCCTTTTGGATGACCAAAATGTCTTAGTGGGGAGGCATGATCCAAAATGGATCCAAGAAGGCTTAAAAATCAAATTTCTCGGAATCAGATGAAACCAGTGCCATTGTGTATGTCTCTTCGCACTCATCCTGACCATATAATGTTTTCCTCAAATGGACACCATATGCAAAATTTATCGCGTTCTGATCAAATTCCCAAATAAGCAAAAAGTCAACTAGTCAAAGTCATTGTTGACGTTAGAAGAACAACAAGTGACTTTAGCATGCCATCATGATGATGTGGTGTAACCAAGAGGTGACATGTGTCATGCAGATTTAACATTTTTGGGCTGAGTTGGCACTATACAGATTTGAAACGTGTCACTATATAGATGACATGTGGCAGTTCGTACATGACGTGGCCCAATGAAAGGCTGACACATGGCAGTACAGATGAAAACTGGGCTATATGGATGATGACATGGTAGGGTGACTAGGCCATATGGACGAGACATGGCACAACACGTGGTTGTATGATAAATGATGTGTCAAGTGACTAGGCAGGTGACAGGGTTGTAAAGAAGATGATGTGCTAGTTGAATGGGATGTACGGTGATGACATGGTAGGATAACTGGATGTTGACTATGCTATTGATTATGATGGTACACACCAATACAACGTTGACACTTGGCCCAATCAGAAGGGGCCACGTGGCACCCCATATTTTTCCAATGACAACTAGTTCAAAAAAATTTCATGGGTCAGGGGATTCGAACCCTTGACCTCATAGAATGGGTAATATATTAACACCAAGGAACTAACCAACTCATCCATACATGTTTTTTGGTTTGTAATCGACGCATTTTATTTTTGAATTAGCGGTGGCGTTGTATAGGGGATAAACCCCGGCTGGCAGGGCCCAACCCTGACCGACCAAGGGTTGGAAACTAGGACTAACTGAATGCATGTGAGGAGATTGGGGCTTGGCCACATGGGTCATAGCCACAGGACCACGAGACTGTTGGTCACTATAATTGCTTAATTAATTTCAAACAACCAAGTGAAACATAAATTATCAACCCAGGGAAGTCTTTTGTTTCAAAGATAAATGCGCACTATATATGCTCAATTCCAAAAGCACTTAGTGTTGTAGTAAAGAAATCATTCTATCTAACTTGCTGAAATGAACTGAAGCTCTGAATTGTATC
>ML778025.1:18347-50271 GCA_009831015.1 Picea engelmannii | reverse complement strand
AAAGGTCATTTCCCTGGCGTGGTGACCAGATAATGGCAATGTCATACTGCTAGATACCTATGAACATAATGGGTCGGCTCGTGATGAGACCTCCCATCCTCTTGGTTAGGTCTTGTTTTTGTTATTTTCTTCGGGTCCCTTTTATTTCTTATCGAGAGGCCTTTTATTGCCTTCTCGGGGATCTCTAGGCGAAGCATCTCTAGGTTTTATTTCCTATGGATTTTATCTTTTACCAGCTGCTTTTACCCCCTAGGCCTTTAGCCCCTTCTTCCCAAAGTACAAAGTGTAACCCTCAAAGGTCATCCTAATGGCTGGACTAGGGGAATGGGATGGATGTATGGGAGATAAGATGTAAAGTGATAGAATGGTGGGAGCGAACGATGGCTCTACAAATCCCCCCTGGTGGCTAACCAAAACCCATAAATACAAGCTTGCTAGGGCACCCCGTTAATCCCCCCAACAATGGTCAAGTGGACTAGTGTAAGATCCAAGCAGTTGTCAGAAATGTAAGGAACCTGATGCATATATAAGAAAGTTATAATGATCAAGCATGACACATACCATGATACCTTGGACCAATTACCTCATGGAGCAAGAGTCTTATTTGATGCAAGTCCAAGCGGATGGTGATGGAAACTGTTGCTGCTAACAGAACAAGTCTGGTGAATAAGAAGAAGGATGGGCCCTCCAGGGCCATGCTTAGGTCAATCCTGCTCTTGGTACTCCATGTCTAGGACCTATAGGCCTCGAGACATGATCTCCTAGTTATCCCTAGAAAACGGGGATAACATCTGGCTCCAACTCGGGGACATGTGCTCACCTGTAGAGTGCATGAGAACCTCAACATCTCTGGCATAAGCCTGTAGACCTGTTCAGAATTGAAAAGAAAGCATCAACAACAAAAGGTGGGGTGGTATTGCCACCCCGCAAAATATAACATGTATACATATGAGATAAAACAATCAGATGCATATAAGGAAAAAATAAATAAATGCATATGGTATAATACACGGAAAGGCCTACCTACTCATACTTACCTGTATCGTCATGTCCCACCACCTTGGTGGGGTTTGAGTAGGTGTCCGCTGATGGGTAATGGGTGCCTTCTTCCTTCCAAGGTGGATAAGTAATATGAGTTATCCACTGATTCCATTCCGACCTTGAAAGGTCCGAGCCATGATTGTGTACTTCCCTTTACATTAGTAGGCTCTCCTTTCTGAGTATCCCACATCCATACCAACTCCCCCTCGTATTTTTGGATCTTGTGTTTGTTAGTTCCTTGAACAACCCTGGTGTATTGTACTGAGGGAGGTGGGTGGGATTCTGGAGTAAAGGCCTCTTGTTCGGATGGATGTATCTGCACGTCTTCTTCATCCTTTGGTATTTTTAGTATCTTCACTGTCCCTACCTATTTTTTCTGAAACTGATCTAGGAGTTGTTGATATTCCTCTTTCTTAGGCCACTCAATATGGTCAAAGTCTTCTTCTGTAGTAAATGGCATGTCTTTCGGAGAACACTCTTGAAGAGTTTGTATAACATCTTTCTACGCTTCATTCACAGTAGAAACAACATCTTGTACATGGGTTCCAGTTATTGGCATATTGAGTAATCATCTAGTTGTTCCATCTTTCAAAGGTAATCACAAAAAGGTGAGATCCATCTCAAGGGACCCGCCAATCATTGCACCAAACTTCCTAGATAACATCATTCCCCACACATCCGGGACATCAACAACTATAATGTGTATGTGAATTGTCTTCTTGAGGAATTCTTTCAACTGTACTTTGACATTTTCAGCAACACCATGTGTGGGTATTGCTTTGGATTCAAATCCACACATGTTTCTATAAGGCCTAGTTACTTTCAGGCCCATCTACTGCATGACTTTTAGAGACATCATGTTTGCACCAGCACCTGTATCCAGCATGCAATTGTTGAGGTATTTGTTGTTCATCATAAGCGTCATGAAGAAAGCTGGATTTTCACCATACTGGATCCTGAAATGGTTGCCTTGCAACATGATCGGGGGGTCATTGAAGCGTTCTTTGATAGAAGGGATCCTAATTGCTTTTTTTAGAGGAGCATTCACATGCATCTTTGACAAAGCTCCTTCAAGATCAAAATCAAGGGTAATATTGTCAGCTTTGGATGTCTTGAGTGGAAGAACCTCAGGAGATCTCGACTGATCATTTGCAGGTTTCTTCGTGTTCTTTCTCCGGTATACTTGGACTTCTTTCTTTTTTAGCTTTTCTTGTGATTCTTGGTCCAAGTTGTTAATTATTGCTAATCTTGCTGCTCTGGCTGCTTCCTTCAAGGCTTGTTGATGTTCTACATAAGTGATGTTTATTTGAGGGAAACTTGAAAAGCAGTCAAAGTTGTTGACTTGTTGCTAGCTGGCGTTATAAGGACACTCATTCTCCCAATGTGCTTCATTGCATTCCAGGAACCAAGGGTTTTCATCAACCACATTTGTAGGGGCCAAAGTATTTGGGACTTCATTTTCATTCTTCGGCTTGTAAGTTTGATTCCCTTTTTGGAATGGCCCTTTGAATGGAGGTCTAAGTGCCTAGGTCTGGTATTTTTCAAGTCTTACGATCCGGTTCATCATTTCTTCTTGATTCTTCATGATGCTATCCACTAGAGCTTGTAGCTTACTGATACTGGTGCAGAGATCCGAAGCAGGCTCGACATTGTGTACCACTTTCTTCTTGGTGTCTATTTTCCCCTTAGGGTTGGCAAAGGGCTCAATCTTGGATGAAAGGAGATTTCCTTCAATCTTGGTTGCAAGCTTTTGGGCTTCTTGAATGGACTGAGGGTCTTTTTTCCTAAGAAGGTACCCTAATTGGCCACTGAAAGATCTAGTATAAATGTGAACAAGGTAAACATCTTTCGGATGGTGGCTTGGGGGGATTCATTGGAGTAATGATTCGAATCTAGTATGAAATTCCCGAATGGATTCATTTTCACACCTAGCAAGGCCATTTAGTCGGGTGAGAAACATGTTTGGGTATTCTTTGATACTCCACCTTCTGAGGAAGATTTGTTCGAGTCTATCCATGGTTTTGATGCTTCCATCAGGCAGGCCAAGATACCAACATCTTGCAACATCATAAAGGGTAGCAGAGAATAACTTCATGACCAAATCCTCAGCATCATCACTAATGGGGTGAAGCTGAAAAAATGCCCAGAAGTTACTCATATGCTCTTTGGCACTAGTAGCATCAGTGCCGATAAACTTAGGCAACCACTTCTCATATTTATGTGGCATTTTCCTAGGGTAGCCAGGTATGGATGACATGTCTAATGGCTTGAACAAAGTGGATGACCATTGTCTCTAATTGTTGACTGGGTTTGTAGTGCCGGTCTGAGAAGTAGACATGTTTAAAGGACGTCTCTTTCCAAAGAGTGACTTGACAACAGGAGAATTAGCAGGAGGCTTCCTTCTGAAAGCTAGAGGAGGGTTATTGAACCTCCTTTTGGTTTGTGGAGTCACCAGATAGTTTTTCTGAAACTATCAAAGAATAGGGGGATAAAGTCTTAGTGGAGTCACCAAGTAAGCTTGTAAGAGAAAAGAATTTGAAGCAAGTCTTACCAAAGGATTTTTCGTTGAGGAAGATTGACTCAGTGTTCCCCGGCAATGGCACCAAAATGTTATCGTGCAATTTGTATTTTAGTTTACAAGGCTAAAGGATAAGGGTCAAACTAACGTAATAGGAACCTCCCCACCCAATGTCACCTCGATGGGGGGTTCTTTCTGTTTAGGGAGGTTAGACCAAGGGAGATGTCCCCGATAACCTAGGGTTTGAAGAGGCAAAGAGTAAAAAGGTCAAAAGTTAAGGTTATCCCTCCTCACAGGTTACCACTAGTATCAGATAATCCGACTAATCAGCCAATAAAGAAGTGAATTCTCTGTTGATAACACCTGCCCGGAACAAGAAAATAACAACACTATATGTATATTTGCAGGTTATAAATTCAAAGGGTTAGTACTTCTTAATTATCTGATTTCATTCAATAAGCAAAGTAACAGATAAGATGAGTTCAATGTTTTACTAATTAGCCAATGAAAAATCACCAATTCATCAATATCTATCACAGAATGACCAAGCCAATAGTATTATCAATCAAACATAGCTCAATAAAGGCTTGACGTCATCATTAATTGTTGAGTTAGAAGGGTTGTTGCATCAAGTATGATGTCATCCCTAGTTAGTGACGTTAGGGTTAGTTAGGGTTTCAAAAATTAAAGTTTTAAAGGATGAATTAGCACACTTCAAGCTCAACGTTGGAAAGAATATCAGTGCCTTAGGGTTAATGGAGTCAAAGTATGGGCAAAAGATCTCAGGAGGATTTAAAATTTAAAGACTAGAAGGTTAGGTTCTATGGTGTTGCAATGGCAGGGCCCTAGAATCAAAACACTAAGGGAAGGAGGCTCATTCTGGTGTTGCTTAAGCAAGGCCTCATGCTCCTTCCTCTTTCTCTAAACACTCTTGTCAAAATGGCTAGCTTCAAAGTATAGATCTAAGGGAGAAAAGTGTTGCAGGAGCAAGGCTTCTCAAACCCTAGAAGGTTAAAACCCTAGGTGTAGAATTAACTAGGCCTAGGACGTCTCCTCTCTTCAACCTAGACTTTAATGCTAACTCAGAAAAAGGGAGACAAGTGTAGAAACGGCTAGGCTATATCTTCCTTTATCAATGGCTAAAAAAATTTCTCAAGCATGGGGACATATAGCAATTACCTACTAGTGTCCTTGCTACCTAGGGTTTCAAGATTCAGCAATATAATAGCAATAATATAACAAATGTAAGAAATTAAGCCTACAACCATTCATTTAAGAATTTTTTCATGAAAAATTCACTTACATATCATGAAAAATGCATAATCAAACCCTAGTTGTAAACCTTCCATGAGAGAAACACCATAAATGCTAAGAGAGATCCTCCAAGAAGAGTTGTGCCTCACTTCCAACACCAAAAATACCAAGAAAAAGACTAAAGTAATCTCTCACAAGAGAGTGAGTTGTGTTATGTTGAAAATGAGGAAAAACGTCCTCTATTTATATCAATCCATGACATTTGAATTAAAATTTAGGTCACTAAAACAGCCGACAAGGCTGACTATAAGATTTACATTGTTTTTACATTAACTCCTAGAAAAAGGTCATAATAAGAGCAAAAAGAGGGATGTCAAGCCCTTCTGAGGGAGACGTTGGCCCTTTTGGGGCAAATACAACATCCAGAAACCAAACGTTCGCCCTTCTAGGGCTCCTCCAAGATGCCACCCATGCCAAATGACCTTAGCACACTACCACATGCTCCAGACAATGTCCAACTCTCCCAGATGATGTCCTATCCATCAAAGGAAAATGTTCCATCTGCAGTGGGTGATTCCCCCTAGGCCGGGCTCTGCCAAAGTGTCCTGGTGGAACGTTCTTCCATCTTCTCGTGCAAAGGCTCATCATAACGTTGTCCTTTCTCTTCCATCCCAACAACCGTCTGATGGGCTCTTCAGGCCCATGGAGGTCCAAGCTAATCATATCCCCATGTGTACCGGTCCACTGGTACCTGTCCGTCGGGTATGGTCCTGCACATCAAAAACCTCGCCCTCCATGGGCTCATCAGTCCTCGGGATCATAGCAATGTGAATAATATTTCATCATTAAATTTATCAAATACATGCATAAAACCCCTAGCATATCCTCTAAGAGCTCAAAGACATTACATTGATCTACTATACAAAGTCGAAGAAATAGACAGAACAACCTATTGGGCTAGTATCCATAAGAAAAGGAAAGTTTCCATAGAAGATCATTCAAGCCATGTACATGAAGTGATATGGTCTAAGGAGTGTCTAGTTATAGTGAATACCAGGGGTAAGTATTGTCTGTGGGTGCCTTTGTAGGAGGGGAGTTGTACCCGTCATGGATGCGATTTTTCCAAGCCCCTTTACTGCCTTTATTCTTTATTTATTGCTTTTTCTTTCCTTTTACTTCAAGGTCTGACCAGAGGACACTGCCTTGGTGTGGTGACCAGAGCTAACAGTGTTACCCACCGGTATTTTTGCAGAAATGATAAGGCTGGCTCGTGATGAGACCCCCTTTCCCTTGGCCATGCAACCAAAGGTCATTGCCCTAGCGTGGTGACCAGATAATGGAAATGTCATACTACTAGATACCTATGAACATAATGGGCCGACTCGTGATGAGACCTCCCATCCTCTTGGTTAGGTCTTGTTTTTGTTATTTTCTTCGGGTCCCTTTTGTTTCTTATCAAGAGGCCTTTTATTGCCTTCTCAGGGATCCCTGGGTGGAGCATCTCTAGGTTTTATTTCCTATGGATTTTATCTTTTACCAGCTACTTTTACCCCCTGGGCCTTTAGCCCCTTCTTCCCAAAGGAAAAAGTGTAACCCTCAAAGGTCATCCTAATGGCTGGACTAGGGGAATGGGATGGATGTATGGGAGATAAGATGTAAAGTGATAGAATGGTGGGAGCAGAGGATGGCTCTGCAAATCCCCCCTGGTGGCTAACCAAAACCCATAAATACAAGCTTGCTAGGGCACCCCGTTAATCCCCCCAACAATGGTCAAGTGGACCAGTGTAAGATCCAAGCAGTTGTCAGAAATGTAAGGAACCTGATGCATATATAAGAAAGTTATAATGATCAAACATGACACATACCATGATACCTTGGACCAATTACCTCATGGAGCAAGAGTCTTCTCTGATGCAAGTCCAAGATGATGGTGATGGAAACTGTTGCTGCTAACAGGACAAGTCTGACAAAGAAGAAGAAGGATGGGCCCTCTAGGGCCATGCTTAGGTCAATCCTTCTCTCAATACTCCATGTCTAGGACCTGTGGTCCTCGAGACATGATCTCCTAGTTATCCCTAGAAAACGGGGATAACAGGACCAATTGGATCTGATCCAAATCCTTTAGTAGTGTCTGTACCACAATCTCATCCATTCGTAGCATGCTCGGCTTTATGTAAACCGTGGAATGTGGCTTCGGAAGAACTGAGTCACATTTTCATACCTCCATTCTTTCTGTGGTTCGTGTGCTCAATGGCTCTATGCCTCTGCTGCTACTTGTAATCAGGGCTTCTCCGACTTTCTTTAGGATTTTCCCCATTTTTTCCATCTCCTTCTACAGTTTATCCTTGTGGTGTGTTGCATGATCAAAGTCCTCTACGAGGCAATCCTGGACCATTCTGACAATCATCTCACCATCATCCTCTGTGATTGTGTATTTTGGTGGTGGTCGTTGTGCCTTTGATTTCTTACGCGCACCTGTTTCCTGTACCACTGGACTCTTAGTTCCCCCCGATTCTTGTGTGATGGGGTTCATCACAGTTTCCTATTCCCTCGGCTGGTTTCTACTATTCATTGGTCGACTGAGTGGTTTCTGTTCTCCCCTGCTGGGTCCTTGGCTACTCTGAGTCACCCTCTATTTGAGTCGACTTGATTTGGCCTATTCTTGGTTTCTTGGGTACTGGGACTCATGGAGGCTGTGTTTCCGCTTGCGTAGCCCCTCCTTCTCCTGTTTGTCCCGATACCGCTCTGGGTATGATTGGGATCTTCCATTCATCCAGCCACTCCTGGATGATCATGTCGATGTCTCCCTCGATGATGCAGTAGCACATTTGTAGCCACTATTTATGTGGGTCCTATCTTGGCTGTATCCACATGGCTTGTCGCCTAGCCTAGAAATTAGAGATCCCCCCATATCACGTGACAGCCTCTGGTGTTATCCTCCATGCTCAGTTGATTTCTTTCTGCATTTCCCGTAGGTAAGCTTTGAATATAATTCCATTTACCTTCTTATGCTTGGCCAATGGCGCAGATTTTAGGATGTGATATCTCGCTCCTCCTGGTTGTGGTATGGTACAGAAGGTGACGTGGTCCGGTTATTTCCATCCCATGAAAGCGATGAGATTAATCAGCCATGAGTAATGAAATTCTATACCTGCTTCCTACACGTCTTTATAGTCTATTTGGAACAAGTTTGACAGATATGGCGCCCGGCTCATGAAGGTGCCTTCTTTGCATTGAGTTGCAACTGCAATGACTCCTGCTAGTACTTCATCTTTACATCAGTTTCTTAGTAGTTTGCAGGCTAAGATCGTTGCTCCCATTTTTTTCAGGGCATCATTAATTCGCTTGATTATAATGCCTCTTGTTCCCCTGTCGGTGCCATATTTCTTCTTCATTTCTTCTACCAATGATTTTTCCTTGGACTTGTCGTCCAGTATCAGCGCGGGATCCATACCCCGAATGGGTAGTCTTGTAATTTTCACAATAAGTTCAATAGTTATGGGGACGGGTTTGTCCAGCCATACATCCCCTACATGCGTAACTGCTAAGAGTTGCTTGATGCATATTGTCACATATTCGCCTCTGGAAAAGTGTGGTATCTTCATAAATTCTAATATTTCGGTTCTGTCCAGTCCAGCTGCCCACTTGCGTGGCTTAGTGATATTTCTTCTGAGAGGGTTCACGACTATTGTCTCCATAAAGACTTGTGGGGAAAGCTATGGATAATTTCTTTCATCCGCTATGTCATGGTCGAAAAACTTGAGCTTTCCGACGTGACCCAATAGTTGTGAGTCCACCTGTATTCCCTCTGGTGTGCGAGGTATCACAATCTTTGCAGCTAGTTTCTTTCAAGGTGAGCTCGGTATTTGAATCTTGTCTTCCTACTGTGTTGGTTGGTTCAAAGTTCTAGCAGCTTCTGGTTTCTCCTTCATCATCCATTCTTCCCAAGCCTTACCCATTTCACCAGTTGGCTCCGTCGAAAAAGAAAAGTCTGGGATGGGTATTTATGGAACATCTGGTTGGACCTGTACTTTCGAGTTCTGTTTTCTTTTGTTTATTTCCATGGCTGCTTCAACATTTTCTGGCTATCCTTCCTGATGGGTTCCTACGACTTCATTCTGAGAATCTTGCGTCATTGTCGGCGTGTCCTCTTTCATGGGTTCCGCTTGGGGCTGCGAGATGTATTCCTGGATCGGTGTTGATTTAACTGGGATATCCTCCGGTGACGGGATTTTGTCAATATCAACGATCTTCGGTGGTTGCTGCTCATTTTCTTCCCATGTTCCTCGTGACCTAGTTTGAACCCTAGTTGGTCTAACTTTTTGGCTTGGTTCTGCGAGCTTTGGTGGTGTCATGCTGGTGTCTATCGAATGTTTTCTTGGTTCGAATAGCTCGGATAAGCTCTGCGATCTCGCTCTGTGCATTTGGGTTGCTATTTATATTTTTTCGTTCTTCTTTTGCGAATAGACTAACTGTTTCTGTGCTCGTGTGTTGTATGGGTGTGCCATGAATCTTGTTGAGGATGCCTCCTATCTTGTGCGATTAATGCACCATAAGTGTGGGTTCAATGCATCTACAGTGGTTTTTTACCTGCCCTTATGGTTACTTTGCGATCACCAGTTGGCGTGTTTCGTGCGACATCCCTTCCATCCTTGCCTTGCTTTAATTCTGCCTCATGTTGTCATGCCAATGTACTTTTGTTGACTTTCCTTTTCTTGATTGTTTCCCTTTACGATATGGCCATTTTATTTTCCCTCATGGGTTTCATGTTTCATATGTGGCTTGTCCATCATGCAATGCACTATTTTTAGGATATCTCTCTTTTTTTTTTTTTAACCATTTACTCTGCGATGAACGTGCGGTGGGTAGTTGACTATCCTTGTATAGCTTCAGCCAGATCCCATTGATCATTCCTCTGAGGTCTGAACCTGCTATATCTTTCAACTGTATAGCTCCTCTGTCCATGACAAATTTTACCTTGTAATTGATCTAGTCATTCTTGGACTGCGCCTCATTTTGTTATTTGTGTGATAGCTGCTACACGTAGATTGGGTATTAAAAATTCTAACGACACTACTGCTTCTTGACCATAGACCAGTTTGAATGGTGTGTGACCTGTCAATTTTTTGCATGTGGTTCTATATGCCCATAGTACTTCTGGTACCTTGAGATCCCAATCATCCCTGTTGACGTTACATATCATCATCAGGGCATTCTCTAGAATTTTGTTGAAGGCTTCTACTGTGCCATTAGCCTGTGGGTGATACGATGTGTTTTTTTGGTGATGAACTTTGAACTCTTCAAGCATCACTCATATGGTGCTATTGAGGAAGTGCATTCCTTGGTCACTCATCAAAATTCTTGGGCACCCAAAATCTAGTAATTACTTGTTCGAAAAGAAAGTGGGCAGTTGTCTTTGTGTTGCAATATTTTACTGGTGCGGATTCCTCCCATCTTGTTAATTATTCCATCGTGGTGATAATATATATCACCCCTGTTCTCTTGGCAGGTGGGTTAATGGGTCCCACAAAGTCTATTGCCCATTTTTCGAATGCCTGAAGTGTCACTTGTGGTCATAGTGGCATCTCATCCCTTTTGTTGGGTTTGCCGACCCGTTGACAGACATCACATTGATAACAATATTATTTTGAGTCTTTATGTATCGTTGGCCACCATAATCCTCCACGTAGTACCTTCTGCACTGTAGATTTTCCTTCATAGTGCCCTCCTACTATTCCTTCGTGGGATTCTACTAAAATTCTTGGTCATTCGTGGTCTAGTACGTATCTTTGTAAGATGTTATATGCGCCCATTTTGTATAGATGCCCTGTGATCAGCTAATAGTCGATTGCATAGACTACCAGGTTCTTCTTCTACGTAGTGGTATATCCTTGCAGCGCATTACCTGTGCTCAAGTACTGGATGATCTCTGCAAAGTAATCATCAGCAATCTGTACTAAGAAGAGTTGTGCATCTGGAAAGTTGTCTTCTAAATTCCTTGGTTCCTCTCCATTTGTGACCCTTGATAGGTGGTCAGGTCCTGTATTCAGTTTTCCTGGTTTGACTATTACCTCGAAGTCAAATTATTGAAATAACAGTAACCATCGATAGATTCTCCCCCACAACAGGCTTGTTAACTAGGTATTTCAGGGCTGAGTGATTTGTAAACATCTTAAAGTGTTTTCCCAATAGTTAATGCCTGTATTTTTGTAGTGCATAAACCATAGCTAAAACATCTCTTTCCGTCATGTTATAATTTTGTTCTGAGTCTGATAATTTCCTTCTTGCGAATGCTATCGGGTGATCTAAGTCTCCTGTTCCTGGTTGCGCTAAACTAGCTCCAAGTACTATTGTTGATGCATCTACATGTACATGGAATGTCTTCTCCCAGTCTGAAAATACCAATATTGGTGCGGTGACCATGTTTTTCTTCAGGGTATCCAGATCGTGTTGGCACTCGTTGTTCCATTGATACTTGATCCTTCTTTAACATTTTTTCCATAGGTGTTGTAATCTGCGCGTAGCCTTTGATGAATTTCCTATAGTATCCCATATGTCCTAATGTTGCTCTTAGTTGGTAGACTGTTTTTGGTGCTGGTAGGTTAACAATGACTGCGATTTTGGCTGGATCCACTAGTAAACCCTGTTTGCATACTATGTGTCCCAGTATTATCCTAAATGGTGTTCCAAATATGCATTTCTTGATATTCAGTGATATCTGACACTGTCTACATCGTTCTAACATTAGGTGTAAAACTTCCACATGGTTTTTTAACAAGCTATAAACCATCCAATCATCCAGGTATACTTCGAGAAATTGGTGGATGAATTCCTTAAATGCTGCGATGACCACTCTAGAGAATATCATAGGTGCATTCTTCAGTCTGGATGGCATGATTGTGTACTGATAATATCCCCATTCTGTCACAATGTGGTCTTGTGTCTATCCTCTTATGCTATCTTAATCTGATGATATCTGAGAATCCATTAGTGAATGAATAGGCTTCATGTCCTCCTACGTTCTCGATTACTTCGTCCATGAATGGTGTGGGGAATGGGTCATGTAAGCATGCATCATTCAACTTCCTCAAGTTGATGCATATCCTGATCCCTCTTCCTTGTTTCTTGTCTTGTATTACCATCGAGATTATCCATTCTGATTCTTCAACTGGTTCGATGATGCCGACCTTGAGCATCCTGTCGATCTTGTCTTTAAATTTTTGTTTGTAGATGGGGTTCAGTCTATATGGTCATTTTTTAATGCGTCTCCCATCAGGTATGGGTGGTATTTTCATTTCTCCTAATTCTCCATCTATTCCTTTCATCTCTGTAAAGGTTGTGGGGAAAAGGTTGTTGTATTCGCACAACAATTTTGTGATGCTTTATAGTGTCTGTTCATCCTAGTAATCTCCAATGATGGCCATTTTGGGCTACTCGGCGGTCCCTATGTTGACCTTCTTGATTTTGATTGGCGCAGAGATGATCTCTGATTCCAAGGGTGGTCCTTCCACATCTCTCTCACCTTTGACTTCTTCGATCTGAATATCACGCAGATCATCTTCATTTGGTGCTTCCTCCTGTACATGGTAGCATGAAAACAGTTCCTTGACTGTCTTCTTATTCCACTATTGTACCTCTTTGATAACTTCCACTTCTAATTCTGTAATGAATATGGCATCTCTGATCCCTTTCAGGTCCATGTCTATGATGTGGTTCTCATGCTCGAATGAGAAAGTGACTGTAAAGTTTTGTTGGAGTGTCACCCATGTCTTGGTTCCTTTTCGAATTTCCTAGTCTATATACCAATTCATTGGTTTTCTTTCTAAAGTATGAATGAAGTGGTGAGACCATTCTTCTGGTGGCGTCATTTTCCATAGTGTTTTACATGCCTCCAAGTGTTTTAATGGTATTCCTAGTCCATCATATTTTTGTCGGTTGTTCCATATTTGTTCTGTGCTGAACCTTATGCGGAATAATTTTTTGCATTGGTACTAATCTATGATAGTCTCTTTGTGCACACCCCACCATCTTACGGGTGTAGCCTTTGGTACTAAATCTAGTGTTAATAGTCTCTAGTTCTCTAATACTTCATCTTCGTATTGTTTCAAGAAAGTTTCCAAATCATTTAGCCCATGAAAACTAGGTGGTTCTTTGATTTTTGTGCCAAGCCATCTTACTACATGGTCTATTCTTGCACACCTTCTTGTGGATACTTCATGTAGTCTTTGTTGCCAGTTCTCTAAACTAGTGTCTGAGTCTATTGTGCATGAAGCAATGCTCCGCCAACTGAGTACCCCGTCTGCAATTGGGTTTATATAGTCCGCCTCATGCACAGGTGTTCTGTACAACTGGCTGATTTTGTCTAGATCCAGACAAGTGGGTTCTACGAACCTCTCTCCTTCTGATGGGTCGAGTGGGACTATAACCATGTAGTCTCCTGACTCAAATGTCATTTTTATGGTTTTCAGGTTAATTATGGCCTAGTTGTCGAATTCCCAATCCAGAACAAGTAACGCTAGGTAAGGTGTTGTACTGTCTACTATTTCAATGACTTCAAAGTCTTCCTTAATGCACACGCCATCCAGATCTACAATCACTCCATTCAATCTACCTATTGGTAGGACTCTATGTTGATTTTCTAGTTTTAATTGAACAGTTGAGTATCCCAGTGTAGGTTATCCCATGCATTTCCATGTGGTTTTTGGTAGTACGTTCACCTCGGATCCTAGATCTAGTATAATATCTCCCATGTTGAAATCCCCAATGTTAGCATTGATTCTAAATTCTCTACTTGTTCTTCTTCTTGTGTGCAGGTGGTTGACGGTTTTCAATTCTAGATTTTGTTCCGTTTCACTGATACATTTCTCTAGGATGTTTTGCAATACTTTAATATTTGAAGGATCACTTAACATTTTGATGCATGATTGCAAAAAGTCTTTGATAGTACTTACTTGTTCCTTAGGTTGTATCCTGTTGGTATGGTCCATATTCCGAAGCTTCCTTGTTCTGTTGTGCAGTTAGTGCTCTGTCTTCCTTTTGGAATTCTTGTCGGGCTTCTGTAAATATCTCCTTTTCCTTTTGCATGTCAAACTACTTCTTGGGGTCAGGGTTCTTCTTTACCCATTAGTTTTGCGTTGGGTCCTGTTGAAATGTGTCGTTTCCTATTTTTGTTCCTCCTCGAGTGACTATGTTAATGTTCCATCTGTCATCCCTTGCTTTGGCTGAAATCCACTGAACATTTTGGTTCTTTTGGTTCCTTTTTTCCTAGATCTTTACGAGTAGTGTCGGGCATTCCTCTATATCGTGGTCCGAAGCATGACAATACATACAAGTCACTAGTGGTAGTGGGAATTCCTGTGCATAAAGTCTTGTTTGCTGGCAATTGTGAAATGTGATTAGTCCTCTCACACATCTGAAACCTCCTCTGGCTCATCCTGTTCCTTTATAGGCTGCGCGATCACCTCGTGGCGCATTATATTCTGGTCCCTAATTATACTGCGTGGTATTGTACTGGGGATGTGCTAGGTTGTATTGTTGTTGCATGTTATTATAAGGTTGTTGTGCAGTATTATACTGTTGTTTCTTAGTGTTTTTAGGTGTTGGGGCTTGAGTGAACTATGGTGCTATCTACCCAGTCATCATTTATGCCTGTACCCTGTATGCGTCTGAGGTTCTTTCCTGCATCATCTCCATAGTTCTACAATCTTTTTCGTCGTGGTCGACTGACTTGAAAAAGGTGCAATGTGAGTTTGTTGGGACTATTTGGTATTTCTGCATCATTGTGCAATGGTAAGGGTTGTGACCCATGTTTTTGCAGATTTCACACCATAATCCCCCCTGTGGTAGCGGGTTTGACATCCCTATTTCCATACATTGCATGAACGTTAGACATTTATTTTTGTGGCGTCCTTCTATCGTTCATGTGGTACACCAAACAACTTCTCGTTTGTCCTTGTTCTTATTCTGGTTCAACTGAAATGTTAATTTCTTTATATCCTCTTTCAGTTTTTCGATAGCCGGGTCCGTCTGATGATACTGATTCTCTTCCAATTGCAAGGCTGCCTGTAGGGCCTCTGCTTGTGTCTGAAAATTATGTTGTCGTAGTTGATATTTTGAGTTTGGAAGTAGTGAGTTGACAAACAGGTGTGGATGTTGCATCTCGGTCATAAGGTATTTTAACTTCCTTTTCAATCACTTGAATCTTTGATCAATCTCCCATACTGATTCTCTTGGTTTCTGTCTTATCTCAATCATCTCATTCATATACTGATCCTCTGAGCTCGGCTTCTAGAAATCATTTATTAATAGTTTATTAATGTCGTCTAGTGTCCTTGTCATCTTGGGAGCAATGTTCGTGTCTAGAATCATGTACCAATATAGTATGTAGTCTCTTAGTGTGATCGCTAGCTACATGAGTTTGGTGTTGTCATCAGTGATCTGCTTTGTTTTCGATATCTTGGCACAAATGAATAGATGCTTCTCAAGGTCTTTTGCTATTTCTCCTTGAAACTTTGGTAATCTGATAATAGGGTCATGTCCTACATTCTGAGTACTGAACTATTGCCTCCTCTGCACGGTGTTGATACTTGATTAAGATTACCCAAACTGGCTCCTCCAGTTGTCGCTCCTTGTGTAGATGTACTTCCTGCTGTCAGACTTCCTCCAAACTTTGGTTTCCTAAACGATGGTGTTCTCTGTGGTGTATTGGTTGCACATGGGTTTATGGGTTCCACACTAACATTGATGTGAAAGGGGTGGTTGTCTACTCCTCCCATTCTTGGGCCTCTTGTTTTCCTCTCATAGGTGGTGCGCAGGATTTCCTCAATCTACTCCACAGCCCAAAGATCCTCTACCTCTTCCTCATCGCTCACCAAGCCCTCCCTTTCGGCTATGGCTCTCTTCTTGGTGTTTATCTTATATTGGTAGGGTACTCCGCTATGCGTCATTCCTGATGATGCCAAGATCCACTTGAGCTAGTCATCATCCATCGAGATCAAGTCCAAGGGTTCCTCCTCCTTATTCTCTTTATCCTGCACTCCTTCTATTCCTCCTCTTTCTGTCAGTGATTCCCCCCTTCCCCCATGCACACATGGAAGTCGAACTGTCTGATTCCATTGTCATTACACCTTTGTTATATAGCAGTATCTTGATTGAAGTATACAGGGATCGAATATACCTCCCTCTGGGTCCTCATAGAAATTCTTGCTTGGCTGTGCTGTATGACTTTGTTGTGTCTACCGCAAACTCTGTGATGAATCCTCCCACAATACTATGAAGCCAAAAGTCTATTGTGCGGATGAATTTGTTGTTCACCTACTACATCTGCTGAATCTGTGCTAGAGTCCAATCTAGTTGTCGAATCTGGTTCGTCGGATGATTATCCATTAACCTTAAGATCCACTCCTGTAGTAGATACGAAAAATCATAGAAAAATATTTTGTGTAAATTCATAAACACATATTTATCTAGGTATCTGTGTGGTGTGATTCTAAGGTTTATATTTTCTTTGTGTGCAAATTCTAGTTCTTGAGTTCTCAACTAGCCCTCGATTTCTTCTCTCGTGGGGTTCCAAGGTCTCCACATCCCCTTCTAACGGTTCATTGCTTCTTCGATGGTTCTTGTCCACTCTATCTCATCTACTCAGTCCTATATTGTTCCTCTTAACATGACAACGAAACCATTTGTTTGTTTTATCGACTCCCTTCTCAAGTTATCTGATTTATTGACCCAGGGTTCATGTCATTCGGGGTTCCAAAAAAGCTTCTAACTATCGGCCCTCTTGGTAAACTAGAAGACAACGTACTTCCCGAAAGGTATTGTGCAGTCTCACCCAAGGTAGCTATAGATGATTGACTGTAAGACTCAGGTGTTTACAGTCTAGGACAGAGTAGGGGATAAAGAGTTTCTTGGTGAAGGTCTTGTTCTGTGAACTGTCATTGTAATCTACTTGTTCCTAGGAATCACATGTGCATAACTCAAAATATAAATAGATTCTAATAATGCATTTGGTTATTCATCAATCGTAATCATCTATTGTTGAAAGAAGTTAAAGATATGAAAACACTCAACACATTACACAGATATTACCATGGTTAACCCCTCCTGGGCTACGTCCACAAAGATTTGGCTCTTGGCTCTTTTATTATGGTAGTTGTTGATTTCCTTGCGCCAGACACTTACAATTCTTCGCAAAAGTGGGTAAGATTTATGTGAGGTGAACTAGATCGCACTAGGCCCTATAGCCTACAGTCTAATCCTCATATCTACCTTCCCTCATATCTTTCTTTCTCAACAACTTACAACACTCAATTCATACAACTCAAAACCCTTCATGTATTGCCAAGAACAATACTCGGAAAAATCACTCAATAACAATCATACTCTTCATAAAAACTAACCCAAAATAAAAAAAAACCCTATATGATACTTTCATGTCTATATTTATACATTTCGGGCTCTTCATCCACTTACAAAATATTACAAAAACCCTAACCCTTCTTAAGCTAGGTTTTTCTCCCATGCACGTGTTGTTCTTCCTCCAGTTGTCGCTTTCATCTGTGCACACTTTCTTGTATTTGTAACACCCTGTTTCCCCCAATTTGTAATTAATCATAAAATAGGAATTTCCATGCTAATGCATGAGGAAACAGTAAATGTATTATTTTTTAAGTTGCCAATAACTGACTGTGGAGGTGAAGCCTTGAAAGTACTGGCCATGATATCACTAGAGGAAGAATGTGAGAACTATACAAGAGGGTTCATATATCAAATAACCCCAGATCTCCCTTGATAAGGATCACAAACCTCCTTCGAATCCCAAGGAAAGGAAATCAATCAATGAAGAAAGGACTGGTGGTTGAATCACCAACCCCCCCCCCCATGAATGGAAACATGGGTTGTCAGTCCGAAGTACCACAGGGACCTACAGACCCGAGCTTCCTTCTGACAAAAGGAACCATATAGGTTGGCAAACCCTCCTAGGTAAGAGGGACAGACACACGGGGAAGCTCCGAGTTGCAGAAAACAAGACCTGAACAGAAGCTGAAACAGAGAGAGAGAACCCTCGAGAACTGTGAGAATTCCCTGGTGATATCATGGCTTGGCACGGGGGTGGCCAGAGTGATAAGAATGAATGCCTCTATGCCTATGTTCGGGTGGAAGGACAAACAACCACAATCAGTTGGTTGGCGACAACCTGTAATAGATAAGCATTTTCTTACTCTGGGTAATTTAGCTGTAACTGGGAATGAATTTGGTTATACTGTGTATATTTCAGGAATTGTGCTTGATTTCTGAATGGATATATTGTGTCTCCTTCCTTACTGCTTGACTATAAAATTAGGCTAGTAAGAGATTATATGGATAGGAAATGATTGGTACTCATAAATGCTTGTGTCCTGTGGCGGCTTGAGTTAGAGCCACGAACTGTGAGTTTGTCGACATTAGGCATAGCTTCATGTACACCTGCCAACCTTCCTAGTCATCTAGAGTCCCTTGGAGGATGATTTATGTTAAGCTCAGGAGAGGTAGTGTAGTTATGCACAGGCTCCCTGCGAAGCAAGTAGAGACCGAGACTCACTCAAGTCCTAGACTTGAGGAATCAACGCAAGGGGTGCGCAGAAGAATCTTCTAAGAGTCAAGCCCAGGAGAAAGAGAACAAAGCTCTTAATTCCTTCATAGCTAATAAATATCAGGAGGGACAACACCTTTCGTAGGTGCTGACGAGACCCAATAGTCAGCTTGCAGTAGAAGATAGAAGGCTGAGACCTTTAAGACTTGGAAATATTCCAAGGAAAAGGAAGAAAGCATGATCTCAGGGAGGAGCTATAGCTACCATCAGATCTTGTGTGGATAGCCGATATCCATCGAATCCAGGGGAAGCTGCACGAGGTTTAAGCCTTCCATACGTAGAGGTGAGGACTCATCAAAGTTCTGAAAAGATCAAGACCATCCATTTCAGAGGACACGTGGTAGAGATCCGAACCCATCGGTGTTTCGGATACTGGGAGGTTGAAGGACCAAGAGTTTGGTCGTGGTGGATTCACGAAATCGCAAACCCCGAAGTCCTGAAAGATGTTAGCGGTGGAGGTTTCGGGGAAATCCCCGAAAGGATATTTCGGTAATTTGGTTACTGGGAAAACAAGAGGTAAGAGTTATGAACTCTTGACCCATAAAACCCCGAATGAATTTGAGTCGTTGGATCAGAAGAGGCTTTGAGCCGTTGATCTCGCTCAAGAGAAGGAGGACCGAAATTTCAGTATTCAGTACTTTCGTACTTCGGGTACCGGGAGTACGAGAGGACAAGGAATTGGAGCAACAGGATTCGCAAAGTCCTGAAACGCGAAATCCCGAAAGAGTTTGGAGGAGTAGTGTTGGGTCATGGAACAGGGACAGGTTTTGGCATACCGGGGTTTGGGATTTCAAAAGTTCCGAGGACAAGGAACTGGGGCGCTTTGCGTTGAAACTCCCGAAGTCGTGAAACGCGACGTATTGTTGGAATGGAGCTGAGGTCTCAAGATTTCAAAACTTTGACATTTTCGGTTGTAGACGCCTAGCTTGGTTGGCCTGTGGCCATAACCTATGATCACATGGAGGTGGACCAAGGAGGAACTAGCCTACGCTAGGCCCTCGTAGGATTTCAGGGATTCTATCCCGTGAAGAAGAGAAAATTTTTTATTATGCCGTAGTGGGTGTGTGACAAATTGGTATCAGAGCATGGTTGCAACACTTGGCCTGCTTGGGCTCATGCACGAGGAACATAAGGAAATGTTGTTATCTACATTTCCCCTTTTTGGAGAAGGACCACAGAGTGAAATTGTAAATTGAGAATTTCTTTAACCCCTCTGTTAAAATGGTAACTACTCTTATAGGAGTAGGAATGCACTGATCAGTATCACTGATAAGACCTGAGTGTGAATAACAGAGGTGGAATGAACTGTGCTATGAAGCTGCATGAGCCAGACAAGGGACATGAACTAAGTTGTTCTGTTATAGTGTGATGAGGGATACCTACTAAATCATGTAGAATATCTTGCAATTGAGATGGCTAGTTAGGTAAGAATTAAGATCCAAATGAAGAACTCCTTCATGATTTGGGAAATCTGTTAAGGACTGGTAGGTTCCTTAGAAAGTTATAAATAATACATTATTAAAAGACTAAACCCTGAACATATAACTCCTCACAATTGAGAGGGTTGATGAAAATATATAGGATCAAATTACCTGACCTATAATGGTTAGAATTGACAACAAGGATAATATGTTTAAGCAAGATTAAGAGGAGTCCTTTGGGATTGTTGCTAATTCCCAAGAGTGACCCTTGTTGGTTGTTTCCATAAAGAAAGGGTAACATTTGTATGAGTTATGACTATGAAATTAGTCCTGTAAGTAACTTAAAAGATCAGAAGAGAATTTTACAATTTTAGATCGGGAGAATGGAGGTGAAAGGTCTTTCGAATTTGTGACATGAAAAATCGCGAAATCATGATACGAGAAACCCTAACGAGATCTGACCTGTCAGACCGTGGAAAAATCAGAACTGTCAGATTGAGAACTCTGAAATTTCGCAATTTTGGGGATTGAAGGATTCAAGGTTCTTCATAACAGAAGCCCCGAAGTCGCGAAATACGAAATCGCGACTTAATCACAACCATTGGGTGGAGAGACATTGGTGACCGTTAGATCTAGTTGATCAGCGGAGAAGATAAGGTTTATAACCTCTCATCACTCACAAGCTCAGGAGGAATAGTATCTGTTAGATTGGAATCAACGAGAGCCGTTGATCTAGAGCTTCGATGTTTTGTCTATTGGGAAAATAGAAGTGTAGACTTTCCAAAGTCGCGCGAGGTAAATCACCGATTCAATCAAGGCTGTTGGTTAGCGGATGACCTGAACCGTAGATCCGGTGTAATTGGATCTTTGGGAGTCGGAGGTTTAGAAGTTAATGGGCAGAGTTTTGAGGACTCACATGTCACGAAATCCCAACATCCAACCTGAGTTGTTGGATCGAGATAGGCGGTGGATCGTTGATCTAATGCATACATGTTTCAGGGATTCAAAATAGGGAGTTAAGGGGTGAAGACTCCACCAGAATCCCGAAAGGTGGAAAGCTGAGATTTGATTAGGACCGTTGATTGCCAGAGAGATCTGGACTATGGGATCCAGGTTGTTGAACCCTCATGGATTAGAAGTTTGGGAAACGGTAGACCCAGGTTCTGAGCAAAGGGTCATGTGAATAAAAGAGCCGAGAAAACCTTAGCCTTGGTCTTTCGAGTTTTTGAATTTTGGGGATCGAGGGATTAGAGTTCCTTGCAACATGAATCCCGAAATCTCGAATTGTGAAGCACCTTTTAATTCAGATTGTGGTTGCCACCGGTGGTCGCGTGAAGAGAAGGCGTGAGCTAGTATGATGAATACTTAGTTGTGCTTAATTATACTTGAGTGCACAAGTTTAATGCACTATGAAGCTTCATAATAGAAAGCCTCATATTAATACCGGTAAGGTATGAATGATATTAAATGTGCAAGTAATGCACATGTATGATGTAAGAGTATAAGTATACTAGAGGCCTGATATGATTGCCCTGATGAGTGAAACGTGAAGCAAGTATTGCTCTTGTCCAGATTAAATGAATACTATGGAGGCATAGATGACTCCATTCCGGGGGGTCATGAAAGTTTTGTTCCAAATAATAGCCTGAGGGGAATGTATTCCATTTCCTCAGGAAGTACCAATATAATTAGATGAAAGGGTAAATGAGCAAAGATTCTCTCTTGTCATAATAAGAGACAAATGATTACGCCTTTGAGCATCACGTGAGAAGGATTGTGAATGAATCAGAATTGACTGATCTTAACAATAAAGATGCATGTTTATATTCCTTGAGGGGAATATTTAGTAAAAAGCTAAAACTAACTCAAGGCTGAGGCCATCACAAATAATGATGGATATGCAACAAGGAAGTTGCATGCCGAAGGAGTTCTCGGTGGAGGAACTGTGTAAGGAATTTGTCAGAAGAACAGAGTCACAACTCTAATAATTGTTTAAGGTTGGACAATGGGCTGCAAGGCCTGTCCATAGACATAAGAATCCTGGATTACATTTTGAAGGAATCATGTAATTAATAGAATACTAACAACTGAGTATTGACCATTCTGATAACCGAATGGAAGTATGTAGGATGCACATGTTCATGATTCATTATGAGCAAAGAGTTTCTATTAAAGCATGTTGCAGTATCCCAAAAAGGGTTAGGGTGAGGCCTAACCAAGGCGGCTCAAGGAAAAGAGCAGAAAGATCCCAACATGGAGTATAATTGCAAAATTAGAGAAGAGACAGTAAGGCCTTGGAGATAACTCGACTGGGCTGAAAATCCCCAGGCGATGTAGAAAGAATTTGAAGAAGGGGAGAGCCTCAATTCTTTCCTTGTTGTGAATTATGTTTTCTATGGGATGAGAAAGTTAGTACATTGATGAACGAAAATGTTTTGACACCATAGTGATGATGGTTGTAATACTATGAAAACAATTGAGAACTGTTGTGTTGCACTCATGAAAACATTAAGGATAGTGTGATGAAGTATATATGGATATGTTGGGACATGTCTGAAAATATTTTATTAATTTAAATGCGGTACTTGCATTTTAATTTACATGACGACTAATGTACCTATGGTGTATGTCATGTGTAGAAAGAAATAAGATTGGAACTGTTAAGAAAGAAAATTGCCAATAATGAACAACCTCAAGCAGAGGGTGACCATGGGAAGGATGCGATCGAAATAATTGTTGACGGGACTGTGAAAATCCCGCTAAAGCACTGTTGATGAGGTAGAGATTAGAAAGAGAGTGCTAGCAGCCAAGAACCGGTATAAAGATATTCATGCCTATGTGACACAAGGTATGAAGGGATTTGGTAAGAACCCCTTCTAAAATATTTTATTGTCTTAGTGTTATGCATGAACTTTGAAAGGCAATTGTATGCCTTCGATACCTGAGTAAGCTATGCTTCGGGAAGGAGAACCTGAATGATGGAGGTATGAACCTCTGGTAGTAAACGCTATTTGTAACCCTTGGAAGAACTCATGAATTGATATGTCATGAATGCATTGCCAATCAAGGAATGTGTAACGACATTCATGTGAAAATTTTGAGTTCATGTGTATTGATTTGGGATCGTGACCAGCCTATAGCAGGCAGTATGGTCCTACTATAAGAATGAAATTAAATGAATAAACCATATGAGGAAAAGGTTGGCTAAATTATAACACCCCATGGCCAAGAGCCTGTCATAAAGTGTGACACACTTGGAATTAATGCAAGGGTGCATTGGGTATGAATGTGGCCACAAATGTTGGCGCATTCATTAAAATCAATTGACATCTCAATCACATTTTGAAAATTGGTAGGCTAGAATGATGCATAGGTAAGGGATGATGTATCTTTTCGCTTTGAATCCTTGAATAGATAAAATGACCTGGACTGTTAGTATACTTGATTTTCGAGAAAGGTGATGTACCAAAAAAAAACAAAAACTAACAATTATTTGGTTGTGTAAAGAATGAAATTGCAGGGAGAAAAGGGTCTTGGATATGGCAGTGTTGTAAGTCTATAAGGAAGACCGATTGCCTGCTGAGGAAAATTGCAAGGAATGGTATTTCCTTTTTGAGAAAGTAATTTAATTGTTAAGGATGCACAATTCTGAAATTGTTGTGACGATGTTGTAAAGGTGAAATAAAATGTATATGCATGGAAAAGCTAATGAGTTGTTTTGCCGATTGAAGTTGAAAATGTAGGAAGTAAAGGGGTCTTGGATATGACAGCATTGTAAGCCCACAAGGAAGGCCAATTGCCTGCTGAGCCAAACCGTTATGGGAAGGAAAGTCCCATAATTATGAATCTGGTTCCTGTGCGGAACAAATATGAAAAAAAATTGTGAGATTGGGAAAATCTGTAGGTGACAGATTTGCAATAAAATTCTGAAAGTTAGAATTTATAATGATGTCTCATGAATTTTGTATACCTGTGATACAGGTGAGAAGAAAATACATGTCCAGAAAGAACAGATGAGGGCTGTCAAAGTTGAAGATGATGAACATGGCTAGTACTGAGCCGTGAAAACCCCGTGATAAGCCATGATTGCTTGAAAATAAATTATGTTGAGGTAACACAAGCCCGAGGGATGCCTCGACAAGGAAAGTCTGAGGGACGCCTCGACTGTAAGACTCAATAGAGTCTCTAAAATTTTCCTGTGCGAGAAAACCTTGGCAAGGCAAGATGGATCGCCTGAGGGACTGTATAACAGTGAAGGGGATGCCTGAGCCTGGGCCTGGAGGCTGAGTGACCGCAAGGAAGAGGAGACCTTAATAATTATTGTAAACTATTTGGATCATGCACACAGTGGGTAGTTTCCCATGAAGAAAAACTTTGGAAAGGAAGATGAAATCATGATAGCTCTTGTGAACTATTGAATTGGAATCATGCACCCAATGGGTACGTCAAGGAAATCGATGAGCATGGATAACAAAACTACCATGTGGATACAGATCCACAAACTGCACAGATAAGTATTATGCTAAGATTATGAAATTTTCCTTTTGAATTTTTAACAACAATAAGATGTTTTTACACGAAATTGTGATTAATGTGCTTGTTTTCCAAGAATTATTGAAGGCAGATGATGAAGACTAACATCCTGGAAGAGGACCTGACTGAGGATGAAGGTCAAGACTTCTGAAGTGGATGAATGAGAAAGGCATGACAGGTGTTTTTGAGAAAGAACACCGAAGATGATGTTCCTTTAAGGGGGAGGGAATTGTAACACCCTGTTTCCCCCAATTTGTAATTAATCATAAAATAGGAATTTCCATGCTAATGCATGAGGAAAATGTAAATGTATTATTGTTTAAGTTGTCAATAACTGACTATGGAGGTGAAGCCTTGAAAGTACTGGCCATGATATCACTAGAGGAAGAATGTGAGAACTATACAAGAGGGTTCATATATCAAATAACCCCAAATCTCCCTTGATAAGGATGACAAACCTCCTTCGAATCCCACGGAAAGGAAATCAGTCAATGAAGAAAGGAACGGTGGTTGAATCACCAACCCCCCCCCAATGAATGGAAAAATGGGTTGTCAGTCTGAAGTACCACAGGGACCTGCAGACCCAAGCTTCCTTCTGACAGAAGAAACCGGATCGGTCGAAAAACCCTCATAGGTAAAAGGGACACACACACGGGGAGAGAGGAGACACCAGATAAGAGGGGAAGCTCTCCAGGGAATCATGAAGAGAAGGCCGCGAGCTTGATGCCGAAGAGCATTTGAGAAACCTCGTTGAGGCCACAACCGAGTGAGGAAGCTCTGAGTTGCAGAAAACATGACCTGAACAGAAGCTGAAACAGAGAGAGAGAACCCTCAAGAACTGTGAGAATTCCCTGGTGATATCATGGCTTGGCACGGGGGTGGCTAGAGTGCTAAGAATGAATGCCTCTCTGCCTATGGTCGGGTGGAAGGACAAACACCCACAGTCAGTTGGTTGGAGGCAACCTGTAATAGATAAGCAGTTTCTTACTCTGGGTAATTTAGCTATATCTGGGCATGAATTTGGTTATGATGTGCATATTTCAGGAATTGTGCTTGATTTCTGAATGGATATATTGTGTCTCTTTCCTTATTGATCGACTGTAAAATTAGGCCAGTAAGAGATTATATGGATAGGACATGATTGGTACTCATAAATGCTTGTGTCCTGTGGCGGCTTGAGTTAGAGCCACGAACTGTGAGTTTGTCGACCTTAGGCATAGTTTCATGTACACCTTCCAACCTTCCTAGTCATCTAGAGTCCCTTGGAGGATGATTTTTGTTAAGCTCAGGAGAGGTAGTGTAGTTATGCACAGGTTCCCTTTGATGCAAGTAGAGACCGAGACTCACTAAAGTCTTAGACTTGACGAATCAACACAAGGGGTGCGCGGAAGACTCTTCTAAGAGTCAAGCCCAGGAGAAAGAGTGCAAAGCTCTTAATTCCTTCATAGCTGAGAAATTTCAGGAGGGACAACACCTTTCGTAGGTGTTGACGAGACCCAATAGTCGGCTTGCAGTAGAAGATTCAGGGCTGAGACCTTTAAGACTTGGAAATCTTCCAAGGAAAAGGAAGAAAGCATGAGCTCAGGGAGGAGCTATAGCTATCGTCAGATCTCATGTGGATTGCTGATAGCCATCGAATCCAGGGGAAGTTGCACGAGGTTTAAGCCTTCCATACGCAGAGGTGAGGACTCGTCAAAGTCCTGAAAAGATCAAGACCGTCCATTTCAGAGGACACGTGGTAGAGATCCGAACCCATCGGTGTTTCAGATACCGGGAGGTTGAAGGACCAAGAGTTTGGTCGTGGTGGATTCACGAAATCGCAAACCCCGAAGTCCCGAAAGATGCTAGCGGTGGAGGTTTCGGGGAAATCCATGAAAGGAGATTTCGGTAATTCGGTTACTAGGAAAACAAGAGGTAAGAGTTATGAACTCTTGACCCATAAAACCTCGAAAGAATTTGAGCTGTTGGATTAGAAGAGGCTTTGAGCCGTTGATCTTTCTCAAGAGAAGGAGGACTGAAATTTCAGGATTCGGTACTTCGATACTTCGGGTACTGGGAGTACGAGAGGATAAGGAATTGGAGCAACAGGATTCGCAAAGTCCCGAAACACGAAATCCCGAAAGAGTTTGGAGGAGTAGTGCTGGGTCATGGAACAGGGACAGGTTTCAGCATACCGAGGTTCGGGATTTCGAAAGTTCTGAGGACAAGGAACTGGGGTGCTTTGCATTGAAACTCCCGAAGTCGTGAAACACAACGTATTGTTGGAATGGAGCTGAGGTCTCAAGATTTCAGAACTTTGACATTTTGGGTTGTAGATGCCTAGCTTGGTTGGCCTGTGGCCATATCCTACGATCACGTGGAGTTGGACCAGGGAGGAACTAGCCTGCACTAGGCCCCCGTAGGATTTCAGGGATTCTATCCCGTGAAGAAGAGCAAAAATTTTATTATGCTGTAGTGGGTGTGTGACAGTATTCACGCGTGATGATCTTTTGCTAGTTGTCACTTTAGTTTCCTGCATGATTTCTTTCCCATGATCGTCCTTCTTTCCACTTCGGCCCGGTGCCAACAATGCCCCCCACCCTCATATAATACGGGGCATTAATAGATAAAATGTATTATTAGGTCATTAATAGATAAAATGTATTATTATTAATAGAGGGTGGGAGGGGGCATTAATAGATAAAATGTATTATTATAATACATTTTATCTATTAATGCCCCACTCCCACCCTCTACATTTTATCTATTAATGCCCCAGGCTCCCACCCTCATATAAGTGAAAGATTTTCTTTGATTAAAAAAATGATTTACAAAAATTCTATTTTTTTTTGTGTTAATGAAAGTGATTTAAATTTTTGTTTGACTGTCCAAAGTGATTTTTTTAACAGAAATCTTACTTTTCTTTTTAGTTATGATGTATACAAAGTGTAGTCACAACTTGAGTGGACCTAATAGTTAAGAACATGTGTTTTTGTCCATTCCAGAATTTTGATAGATTTTTTGAGCATCTGGATTGGCTTAAAATAAAATAAGGTTCTGAAATGCATAAAACTTTGATCCATAAGAAACTCACACTACCCCTAAAAATCTGGCAGAATTCAAACCCATTTTTTCTATTTACCCTCAAATTAACCTACTCCATAGTATACTAATATACTCAATGCATAATTCATTAGAGTTAAAATAACATTTGAACAATAACATTTTAGTTCAAATAACAAGTAAAATAAGGTTTTTACACAAAATTTATTATAACTGTTATTTGTTTAAATAATTTACGCCAAAAGGCGTATACCTATTGACAATGGGCACATTTAATGATCTTTTAACCTTATTTAACCTTAAACCCTAATCTAATGGCTATGCATTGAAGATGCTGGCATATTCTTAGTCGTCCTCCAAAATCAATGGGTCAGATTTATTGTTCATAACTTTCTTGCATTTATCAATGTGTCCGTTAACCTGTTTACTTTTTAACATTTACCTAATCATATTAAGAAATTACTGGAACACTATATGATTGCCACGTTTAAATGATTAACCTTTGGAATTACCACGTTCAAATTTCCTCAGTTGTCCTGGCGTTTCATGCTCTGTCCTTGCGTTTCATTTTTCTGCTGGCTTTCCTCAGCTGTCCGCGCGTTTCATTTTTTGCTGGCTTTCAGGAATCTTGGCCGGCGATTCAAGCTATACTTTTGTTAGAGGGCTGCGACGCGTCTATACTTTTGGATTACAGGGCTGCGACGCGTCTATACTTTTGGATTCAGTGAACGGGTTTTCGCCAGAGAAAGAAGCGTTCCCGAATGCAAATTTTTTCAGAGGGTATGAATTCATTGATGTTATCAAAGCTACACTGGCAAAGGAGTGCCCTCTCACTGTCTCATGCGCTGATATTATCGCCTTAAGTGCCAGAGACGTCATTAGAATGGTAATTGCATTTCTTGATTTCTTCCAACTGTAATTCCAGTTCTTGATTTCTTCCAGTTCTTGTTTATGTATTTTGTCATGTGCAGGTGGGTGGACCGTCCATTCGTCTGACCACTGGAAGACAAGATGGGACAAGATCGATTTCCACTGTCGCAGAGGCCAACCTTCCGTCCCCCGGCGAGGACGCGGAGAAATTCTCCAAGAAGTTCATGGAGTTGGAGTTGAGTTTGATGAATCATTGAATGATCCGTCCCTGCAATTCTTTCAACATTAACCCTAAATCCATTAAGTAGATGGATAGAGATGTTGGGTAACCCGTGCAGTTAGGAATTGTTCAGTTTTTCTACTCTAATTCTAGAGTAAACCTAATAGCACTGAAAAGAGATTCTATGGAGCCATTTTTGCTAATCCGAATCTGAATCCAATAGGGTAATAGGGAAAAATGGGCGATAACCATTAAAGTTTGTGTGTGGAAAGAGAACATTTGATCACGTATTCCGTTGGAGAAAATTCGATCAGAGAAAAGGGGAGGCCATTAGATTGTGGAGAAAAGATTTACATTGACTATTGCATATCTCAAATTGGTTTTATTTGAATAGTTGCATTACATTGACTTTGCCTCACATTTTATGAATAGTTGTATTACAATGCCCTGATTTCTGAGTTTCAAGAAGCTTTATTTCAAGTTGACTTCCCCCAAATTACAGGCCTCAGCGTCTTGTATTCTGATGGTCGTTTGAGTCATATTAGGGAGACTGTATGATATATGTAAAATCCTTGGTAAATAAATAAACTAGCACAGCCACTAACTCACGGCTGAGAACGACGAAAGGTAGCGGCTGAGAACACTTTTTATTGGGGACACGCGTTCTGCTACCTTTCAGCGTTCTCAGCCGCGAGTTAGCGGCTGTGCTAGTAATATACTTGATCCATAATTGATGACATCTTTTACGATGACATTTGAACAACTCCACTTTAAAAGATTCGATTCACATATATTTGTGGGAACAGTCTAATTGATAATAGCTGCTACAATGACATTGCACCTTGGAGTTGGAATAGCATAGCCAAAAAGACATGTTGTTGACTTCATCTATACGAGCAACACCAACATTCCTAGTTAATAAAAACTAGCACAGCCGCGACGCTCACTGTTGGTGAACGCCGAAAGGCTTATTACTGATAAAACTGGTAAAACTAAACGTGGCAGAAACACTTACGGCTGGTAAAATTATGTGGCCTCATTGTGAATATGTTACTTCATCTCATGTCCAAAGATTTAATTTTCTGAACAAATAATAAGCAAATCTTTGAAGGGATCGGATTTGCGTGCCATAAAATCTGAACAAATAATAAGCAAATCTTTGAAGTGCTCGGATTTGCGTGCATATAATGCATACAATTGAGAGAAACCGCTCGGATTTAAACGATTAGACACTACACAAGTCAAGAAAATATTGATTGGTAAAATGCCGATGTTAATGTCAAGATTTAAAACTTGAATCCATAAATGTCAGTGTAACGAAACTACCAAGTCATTTAAGGTAGTAATAAGTGCATTTCTCTTACATTTATCGATGTCAGTGTAATGAAACTACCAAGTCATTTAAGGTAGTAATAAATGCATTTCTCTTACATTCATCGACTTAATTTTTCCAAAACTTTATGTTAGGAAAGAAAATACAAATGACACTAACAAACAAAAGCTTTAAGATGCGATCTCAGAAGGAGCACACCAAGAAAACTGCTTTATAGCACCTCTACCACACAGATTCCAACTAGAAATAAAAACATGTCGTAATATTAATTAATAAATAAATCTTAGAGTCTCGCGTCTCTGTAGTTCTTTTGGGAAGCGTGCCTTTGATTGGAAACAACGAATTTGGTTGATTGCAAAGGAACTTGGACAAAGTCCAATGTCTAGGAACGAATTTGGGAAGTCAGTATCTCAGAAGCAGTATTTGGATTTTTACCGGGTATACTTCAATCTGTCTCTAAAGATGGTTTATGGTTATTGATCTCACAGTTTTTCGCTCAATGATCAGATTGAGATTGAATATATTTAAAACTTCAATATTTTTTCTTCCATGATAATCACGAGCTTGGGAGTTCAATGTATTTAAAACTTGAATATTTGTTCCGTGATAATCATGAGCTGTTGAGTTCAGCTAGCCATCTCCCGACGCCATGGAGAGACGAAACCCATAATTCCCAGAACCGTAATGCCCAAAACCGTAAACCTTAATGCCAAAAACCATAAGTCGTAAACCTAAATCAGTGATTGGTAAAACCTAAATCAGAAATTTAAATCGTTAATGCCCAGAAACGTAAATCGTAATGCCAAAAACCATAAATCGTAAACCTAAATCGGTGATCGGTAAACGTAAATTGCTCATTGCAAAAAACCGTAAATAATAAATTTAAAACAGAAAATTGTAAATAATAAATCTAAATCAGAAATTTAAACGTGGCAATTACATATCCTTACAGTAATTTTTTAATGTGATTAGGTAAATGTTAAAAAGTAAACATGTTAATGGATGCCTTGATAAATGCAAGAAAGTTATGAACAATAAATCTGACCCATTAATTTTGGAGAACGACTAAGAATATGCCAGCATCTTCAATGCATAGCCATCAGATTAGGGTTTAAGGTTAAATAAGGTTAAAAGATCATTAATTGTGCCCATTGTCAATAGGTGTACGCCTTTCGACGTAAAAATAGTCAGAGAAGTTTCAACGAGAGCGTTGTGTGATGTAAGCCAAAGCCCCCCAATTCATACCAAAGCCTCCAGATTCATTCCAGTGTTCTCGAGGGGTGGAACATGGCATACATAGCATGGTATAGAACATCGACTCGCAACAATGCAAAGACGAGTTTTAATAACCCAATTATCCCTACATATCAATCGATGAAGCTTCTTCAATGTTGAACAGCAGAGGCATTTCAGGTGCAGAGGAGGGCATATTGAAGGGCGAGGGAGGATTGGCCACCTCGTCTCCATTTCCTTCTAACATTTGAACAACACTGCCCATACAAGGCCGATCTCTTGAGTTATATTGGATGCACCACAACCCAACTTTAGTCATGAGCTTCATCGCCTTCTCCTCATCTTCTGTTTCAGTTTCTCCTCTTCCTCCTCTCAATCGCATCCCTAACTCCCCACTCTCGAGCAAATTGGAAACCCAATCGGGAAAGTACCACTGACTGGAACGGCTCAACTGCACATCAAGATTCTTTCTCCCGCCAACAATCTCCAGCAAGAGCATTCCGAAACTATAGACGTCTGATTTATCTGTAACAGGACCTGCATCACTGTGACACAGCTCTGGAGCAACATAACCCGGCGTCCCTCTCCCGGCCGTCATCGATATATGGTCCTCTCCCTTCCCACAAAGTTTCGCCAGACCGAAATCTGAAACTTTTGGTGTGAACTCCGCGTCCAGCAATATATTCTGAGGTTTGATGTCGAAGTGTACGATGCGCTTGTTGCAATCTTGGTGTAAATATGCAATTCCTCGAGCTGCACCCAAAGCGATTGAATACAATTGTTCCCACGTTAACACTCCCCCCTTCTCTTTTCCGGCAAATATATATTT
>ML778024.1:552894-572985 GCA_009831015.1 Picea engelmannii | reverse complement strand
ACCAGGATCCTAGCATGCTTCACATCCACATGACCACAAACATCCATCCACCAATAGTAAAAATATATATATTTAAATGATATTTATATTAAAAACTTATGGACAACTATTAAAAAATGAGGATTATGCTAATCACCTTAATCACCATTTTTAATAATAATAAAAAAATATTTTTTCATGCAAGGAAGTTAATACTTCACATTAGAGACTTTCATTTGTTGTGCCGAGGAAGAATAAAACATACACAACTATATATTTAAATTCGATCATTGTTGAACGTTGTTATAATCCAAACCACTTAGGTTAGGACACAATTTAAAATCTATAGTTAGATTAAAGGTCTTGTTAATGTTGAGAATAGCTCATTACTCCATCTTCCAATACCTTGTGTTATTAAAATTAACGATCAAAAATTTCACAAGGCACCTTCGACCTTCTCCCTTAATTTTTGGTACCATAAAGAAAATTAATGGTGAAGTGAGAAATGTCATGAACCTTTGGGTAATTGAACTAAATGAATATACCCAAATGAACCCTAAGCCTAAACTTATCTCTAATGAACCATTTCTTTCAGTTAACTAAAGGTTCATGATATTTCTTGCTTCATTATTAATTGGCCTTATGATACCAAACATTGAGGAAGAAGTTCAAAGGTGCCTTGTGAAATGTTTCATCATTTATTTTGATAACGCAAGATGTTTATTTTTATAACACAAGGTATTGAAAGATGGAGTAATGAGCTATTATGAACATTAACAATAAATTTAATCTAACAATGTGTTATCACTGAAAGTCACCCTCAGATTGCGGGAAGATAGACCTATTACCCATCAGAGTTTTTGGTGGATGTTGGTTTTATATGAGTGGAGGTCAATGGAAAAATCTCAATATATGAATGATGTTCAACAAAGAACTGGACAAGAAATGTACAGGGAAGTGAGGGCCACATTAAATTAAGTTAGTGAATTGAGTTTAAGTGTGAGAAGAGGGAAGACTTAGTGAGAAAGGTGAACAAGACTACTATGAGCATCATGATTTCAAGAAGCTTGGAGAAGAAAAACTTAGACTCAAGATCACTCTTGAGATCAAGCTTCAGACACTGAAATACGTCCAAACAACATAGTCACAAAAGCACAATGATCAAACCTACATTACAATGCAACTACAAAAACTCAACTAGATCCTCCATGCCCGAGCCATTCAATGTAAGAAGGAAAAAGATAATAAGGGAGATGACTAAAACTAGTCACGATACCACTATAATAAAACCTACATTAAAACAACATAATAACCCTCAACTGGATCCTCCATGCCCGAGTGTTTTAGCAGAGTTTTTATAGAGAGATGAGAAGAACCTGACTTCTATTAACATGAAAGTTTGAAATTTGGTACATAACAAAGAACAGTTCTGGCATCAAATCATTACAAAATAGGGAGCTATGCTCAACCAGTTGACGACCTTAACAAAATATCGAAACTAATTATTTATAGTCAGAACAATTTTCCACTACCAGGAGTGTGATATGATCACTACATTCAAAGAATTGCGTCTACTAGTTCTTCTATCAGACTGAACGTGAACCCCTCTGTCAGATGCGAGCTCAGATTGACATGGGTTTTGCAGGAAAATATGCCCACAGGGGTAGCACGGGCTAATGGTTCAGTCCCCACAGCTGGGGCTTCCATGCCTTCCATTTATGGAGTGAGCCGAGATTTCGACCACCAGCTCTACTTTCATTAACTTCGTTTCCTCAGAGATTGAACGAGAGTTAATTCTTGGGGTTTGGCCATGTGCCAAGACCATAAGGGTGCCACTTATCTGTGTTGACGATTTTCACGCATTTGGTTCTCCAGGGCTTGGGGGCTAGCACCTTTTCCCCTACTCCTTATTCAATTTGACCTAGGGTCATGACCCTACACAATTATGGGATTGCAGGCATGACCAAGGGTGGTTTGAAAGCAACCTTATTTTCTCCCTGTAATTTACCATGAACCACCACATGTTTCCTTCTAAAAGCCACAGTTTTGATTGTGACCCTCCCTTGAAATTTTAAAACGTGCACACCTTCTGACCCTGCAATGGAGCACGAACATTGATCTTGTTATCTGAGATGAGGCTTCCTTATCAACGGCCTAGCTCTGGCACCTTTTAGATTGATGGATCAGATCTTCCCTTTTCAAATCGATGACCGAGATCTGCTTCACGATTTAGGATTTGGGCCTTTCAATAGTCAAACTTTATTTTCTCCAAGCAAATTCTCTGGAGATAGGGATCTGATGACGTGTGGCTCCATGAGATCAATGGTTGAGATAATTTTTGGGTCACTAGACTCCGAGAAAATCAAATCTCAAACATGGGCTCCAAAAATATTTTACCCATAGTTGGCGATATACTGACGCGTGTCCTCATGAATCGAACGGATGAAGATTACTTTGGGACTTTAGCCAGAGCTCATGGATTTATGCCACATGTCCCGTTGATGGGTGGTACAGATGACGTCATATGATGTCACATCTATTGATGTGTCATGATAGGAAGGGTGACATGGCCATGACTAAATGACCTGGAAAGAGTGCCACGCATCATACCTGATGAGAGTGCGTCATGAGCTTCAGGTCTTCGGGACTTCTATGCTTCGGGTCTTCGAGACTTCGTGCCTTCGAGACTTTGGGCCTTCAGGACTTAGGTGATTTTTTCATTTTAAAACTCCCTAAGTAAAACTCTCAGAGTGACATATTTGATGATGCACGACATTATGGATTTGGACAGCCAAGATCCACTTTAGGTCTTCGGGCTCCAGGAAAACCAAAACTCAAATCTCGCTTACTCTTTCATGTGCTTTTACCCGGAGCTATGGATTTGAAGACACATGGCTCTTGCTGATCGAAGACTCGGATCCATTTTAGGGCTTCAGGACTTCGGGCCTTTGGCCACTTCAACAAATTCAACGCTTCTGGGGCTTCAGCTTTTCAGGACTTCGGCGCTTCAGGTCTTCAGGACTTCTAATAATTTCTCATTTCAAACCTCCTGAAGCTCATTTCCTCGAAGGCTTGCATCAATTTCCACTTGTCCCCTTTAAGATCATCGATTCATATTCACTTCGGGGCCTTTTTCTCTGGGGCTATTCTTCGCACAATTTTTCACTCCCGAATGCTCGTGAGCCACTGATATGGATTGTTCCTAGAATCACCGCTGCAAGAAGATTAAAAATGCCTTCTTCTTATGCTTCAATCCCCAAAAAAATTGTTAAGAAAGCTGCACTTTGTGTTCATGGTTGCAGCTTGCACGATCAAGAATTTGGATGACTAGATGTGAGCTGAGAAAACAGGGAGACTAGTGACAGGAACATAGCTGGCGAGTGCTCATCCTCAGATAAAAATAGAGGGTATTAGGGCCAATATTTCTTTTAGTTAAGATATTGAGGGAAACCAGGGCACATAAATGAATAAGGGCACACAGAAGATGACTTTACACACTGAAAGGGGATAAATTTAAGACTTGTCGATTCGAAAAGGATAGAGACAGGGAAAACTTACAGACTTAGGTAGAAACGAAAAACCCACAAGACTCTGACAAGTTAATGTGATAACATTTAGCTCCACAGGGGATGGCATGCTCTCTGGGAGCTGCCAAGAATGCGCAGTTCCAATGCATTAGTTGTTGGGATATGGAATCTAGCTCAAAACTTCCGCTGAAGAAAACAAGGAAATATGTACACTACTCTACTCAAGAAACGAAAACACACACATGGGGTCCAAAAGGAGATTATTTATGTACAATCCTAGGCTAACTAATTTTTACAATGCGCTAGGTGAAACCAAACTTTCACCATAGCCACCCAGCCTGCTTGGTAATATAATTCTTCCCTTTACTGCAAATTATCCACAAAAGGTAAAAGAAGTATAACATCATAAAGAAAACACATCTTGGAATGCTGACAATACCCCCAAATGATGAAAAAATGAATAATTTTGCAGGCTCCAATGCTTGTGGAAAACACAGCTCTAAATACAACCATGCAGGGTCAAAAAAAATATAATTAATAAATCTCAACTGGTAAGAAATTACCTCCTGTACTTCATTGTTTCTCACTCATCGTTCGATGTTCTTAGAGTATACAGGTGGTTGGAGGACAGATGCAGGTTGGTTAATCCCAGGTGATATTTGCTCACTTATAGGCTTTGGACAGGAGATAAACTAGAAATTTAGCTCCTCCTTTTCTCCTCCATGGCTTTCCCAAGGATCAGATTCATACTCATCATAAACAGGAACCATGGAAAATATCTTCTCTTCGTCATCTTCGCTAGGATATTTGTCAAAAGATGGTTGTTCTTGGTCAGTATTTGAAACAAATTCTTTATCATAAGTAGGACTTCCAAAAACATCATTTTCCAGGATAGGAATATCCTTTGTATTTCCTTTATAAGAGCAGCAAACAAACTCTTCCTTTGACTCTGAAAAACTAAGAAGAAACGTAGAGGAACATTCCCTAGATTTTGCTGCTAGCTTTTCATCTATCTCAGCTTCATAGTCAGGAGAAAAATCTTCTGCAGAATACACTTGCTCTTCGACATTGGGATATTCAGAAGAGACATGTTGATCTTCATGAACTCTTAAAACAACATACACGTCTGATATGATTCCAGAAGTTTCTGTGTTATTTCTATCATAATGAATATCATTCAATACCTCATGCTCTTCATGGAAAATTCTTTCTTCCACAATAACAACTTCATCACAAAATTGATCTTTGTGACAGGTAGAATCTTTATAAAACAAAGAAAACTCATCAAAACAGTTTTCATAAAGATACTCATCAAAAAAATAATCTTTACAAAACGAATTGAAATCTTCATGAAAACCTATCAAAGAGATGATGCTTGCAATGGGAAGAGAATGACACCAATCATGAGAAATCCCTCTTAATGAATACTTGAAAAGCTCAATCTGAACATATTCATGCATGATATGAAGTCGATGAATGAATTCATGAAAGTCCAACAAATTTTCAGCTGGTATTTCCTAATCTTCTCCTCGGAATTTAGGAAGGCTTCCTTCCAATTCATCTCTATGAGGCAGTGGATTAGGGAAACCCACTATTTTCGAAAAATCACAGAAGGCATACCTCTGAGCTAAAATATTTTCCATTTCAAACTAGTGGAGTCACCATGGTGAAAAATGAGTCGTTAGAATAATGTGTCCAACATTAGTTCACCATCTAAAAATGGATCTTTGCAATGTCATTCTTCCGAGGGAGCCTTTCAATCTAGGACAATAGATAAAATCCTTCTCGAGAAAGATTTCCTTTCTTAATAATTCCCTCTGGGTCAGATTTAGGTGTAGCTAGAGGCAGTTGTGGAGTAGACCTCATGTGTCTACCTCTATAATCCACAACTAAAATAGTGGAGTCACCAGGTGCAAGCTGCAATCTTCAAGACATTGATATCTTATGCACCTTCAGAATCAAAACTTGTTTTTGGTTCTATCCGAGGTAAATGTCTTCAATTCGTTCCCCGACAATGGCACCAAGAATGTTAGCACTGAGAGTCACTCTCAGATTGTGGGAGGATAAGCCTAGTACCCATCAAAGGTTTTGGTGGATGTTGGTTTTATATGAGTAGAGGTCAATGGACAAAACTTAATATATGAATAATGTTCAACACAGAACTGGACAAGAAATGCATAGGGAAGTGAGGGCCACATTAACTTCAGTCAGTGAATTGAGTTTAAGTGTGAGTAGAGGGAAGAAGTACTGAGAAAGGTGAACAAGAATGCGATGAACATCAGGATTTCAAGAATCTTGGAGAAGAAAAAATCAGACTGAAGATCACTGTTGAGCTCAAGCTTCAGAAACTGAAATATGTCCAAACAACACAGTCACAACAGAACAATGATCAAACCTACATCACAATGCAACCACAATAACTCGACTCGATCCTCCATGCCTGAGCCATTCAGTGTAAGAGGGAAAAAGATAAGAAGGGAGATGACTAAAAATGGTCACGATACCACTCTAATCAAACCTACATTACAACAACATAACAACCCTCGACTAGATCCTCCATGCCGGAGTGTTTTAGCATAGATTTTACAGAGAGATGAAAAGAAGTTGAATTCTATTAACATGAAAGTCTCAAATTTGGTACATAAACAGAGAACAGTTTTGGCATGAAAACATTACAAAATAGGGAGCTCTACTCAACCAGTTCGTGAACTTAAAAAAATATCAAAACTAATTATTTATACTCAGAACAGTTCACCACTACTAGGAGTGTGATCTGATCACTACATTCAAAGCATTGCGTCTGCGAGTTCTTCTGTCAGAATGAATGTGCACCCCTCTGTCAGACGCAAGCTCAAATCAGCATGGGTTTTGCAGGAAAATATGCCCACAGGGGTACCACGGGTTGACGGTTCAGTCCCCACGGCTGGACCTTCCATGCCTTCCATTTATGGAGTGAGCGGAGGTTCCAACCACTAACTCAACTTTCATTAATTGCATTTCCTCAGATATTGAAGAAGAGTTAATGCTCAGGGAATGGCCACGTGCCAAGACCATAAGGGTGCCACCTGTCTATGTTGATTGCTGCCACACATTTGGCTCTCCAGGGCTCAAGAGATAGCTCCTGTTCCCCTAATCCTTCTTCAATGTGACCTAGGGCCATTGCCCTACACAATTTCGCGATTGTGGGTGCAACCAAGGGTTTTTTGAAAGGAAACTTATTTTGTCCCCACAATTCACCGTGAACTGCCACGCACCCCTTTCTAAAAACCACGGTTTTGATTGCATCCCACCCTTGAAATTTTAAAATTTGTGCACCTTATGACCCCACAATGGAGCACGACCATTTATCTTGTGATATGAGATGAGGCTTCTTGATCAATGGCCTAGCTCTGGCGCCTTTTAGATTGATGGATCATATCTTCCCTTTTCAAATCGACGACCAAGATCTGCTTTGTGATTCGAGCTTCGGGCCTTTCAATAGGAAAACTTTATTTTCTCCAAGGAAATTCTCCGGAGATAGGGATATGATGATTCTTCGATACCCGAGATCAACAACTAAGATGCTTTCCAGGTCTCTGGACTCTAGGAAAAACAAATCTCAAACTTGGGCTCCCAAAATCTTTTACCTAGAGTTGGTGATGTACTGACGCGTGTCCTCGTGAATCGAACGGTTGAGGATTACTTTGGGCGTTTAATTGGAGCTCATGGATTTATGCCACATGTCCCGCTGATGGGTGGTCCAGATGACATCATATGACGTCATGTCTACTAATGTGTCATGATAGGGAGGGTGACATGGCTACAACCGAATAACCTGGAAAGAGTGCCACGCGTCATGCGTGTTGAGAGTGTGTCACGTGCTTCATGTCTTCGGGACTTTGGCGCTTCGGGTCTTTGGGACTTCAGGACTTAGGTGATTTTCTCATTTTAAAACTCCTGAAGTAAAACTCTCGTAGTGGCAAATATGATGATGCATGGCATTCTAGATTTGGACGACCGAGATCCCCTTTGGGTCTCCGGGCTCTAGGAAAACCAAAACTCAAATCTCTCTTACTCTTCCATGCGCTTTTAACCAGAGTTGTGGATCTGACGACACGTGGCTCTTACTGATCGATGGCTCAGATCCATTTCGGGCCTTCGGGACTTCAGACCTTCGACATCTTTGGCAAATTTGGTTCTTCGACGACTTCGAATTTTCGAGACTTCGACGCTTCGGGTCTTCGGGACTTCTGAGCATTTCTCATTTCAAATATCTCAAAGGATTGGATCGACTGCCACCTGTCCCCTTTAAGATCAACGATTCATATTCACTTCGGGGCCTTTTTTTTCTAGCACTATACTTCACGCAAGTTTGCACCCCCAAATGCCCGTCAGCTGTTGATCTAGACTGCTCCTGGAATCATCGTCGCTGAAAGATTAAAACTTCCTTCTGCTTATGCTTCAATCCCGAAACAAACTATTAACAAAGTTGCGCATTTTGTTCATGGCTGTGGCCTGCACGATCAAGAATTTGGATGATTGGTTGTGAGCTGAGAAAACAGGGAGACCAGTGGTCGGTATTTCTTTCGGTTAAGATATTGAGGGAAACCAGGGCACAAAAATGAAAAAGGGCACACAGAAGACGACTTTACACTCTGAAAGGGGATAAACTTAAGACTTGTCGATTCGAAAAGGATAGAGACAAGGAAAAATTACAAACTTAGGTAGAAACCACAAACTGACAAGACTCTAACAAGTTCATGCGATAACACAATGAATTTTAAACTATGTCCCCACCTAAGTGGTTTGGATTATAACATTGTCAAACAATGCTCAAATTTATATATTGTGTATGTTTTAATGGCGATGAATGGGGCACTCTAGTTCACCCTAACACTATACATGAGCCTCTTCCTTTGGAAGAATTCTAAAACACTTTATTTATAATATTAACCCACAATGCATAAGTGGGGGCATGTTCATATCAAATGGCAGTTAAAGGCACTATGATTGAGCTTCCTATACTTCTTGTAAAATTTTTAAAAAGGTCAACATAGACTTAGACAACCCATCATCCACGTGCCCACCATTACTCATGTTAGCCCATGATCCACATGCCCACTATTACTCATGTTATTGATTATTGACATGAATTTGCATATGATCAATATGCATTTTCCTTATGTTTGCACAAGGAATGGATATCTTTTGAAATTGAATCATCTTTTAACATAGAAGCCTTATTATCAAGCACATAAAACTTATAACCTATTTTAAAACTTATAACATTTTTTATTAGGGTAGATGAACTTCTGTAATAGATGAAAGGTCTTAGTGGTACTCCTTTTTACGAAATCCCACTATATCAATTAAAAACAAGATTTAATGGAATCAAATATTATAATAAAATTACAAATATTAAAATCCTACATAATTTTAAATAAAATTCCACAACATTTATAAAAAAATAAAAAAAATAAATTATTTACCAAAAAAAATTAATAACTAACACAACCAAAATTGTTCTCATTAATTTAATGCATTGATGCATTCTCCCACGGACATGAAGTAAGTGCCCCAAAATTTCGTGCATTCTCTTTGTTTGCACAAAGTAAGTACACAAGACCAAAGCCAAAGAACTATTTAGTTTAATAGATGAACCTTCCTATGTTATCTATGCCATTAGTTTAACTAGTTTTCTATTTGTTTGACTAGATTACCTACACTTTTAAGTAGTTAAATCCACCACATTTGGATATCAAATTATATTTTATATTATTTTAGCAGACACCACATATTATATATTGAGTTTTAATATGGAATATATTGAGTTTTTATATGGAAAGGAAAAAATTCTTAACCTACCTATCCTATATTATGTTATTAGTTATTTAACCCGTGCGTATTATATCTCTCTCATTAGTTCAATCCGTGTTTTCCTCGAAATTTAGTTTCCCTCCCCTTGATATTGAGTTCTATCTATATATCTTGGGAATTGTAGAAATTATAGATTTATTACCCTTTAATATATTACTTTATCACTCAAACCTTTTGCACTTAGATTTTCTAAGTCTTCGGAATTATACTTTATCACTCGAACCTTTTGCATTAGATTTTATAAGTCTTGGGAACTGTAAAAATTATAGATTTGTTACTATTTAGTATTTATGTCTTGATTTGAACTTTCTATTTTCTTTGAAATAAGAAGAATATTTAAAAAAATTAAAAAACAATTAATGTTTTCACAAATAAAGGAAATTTTCATTTTCATTGATGTCCATCCATTAGGTTATTTCCCTTCTATATTAAATTTTGATATTAATTCCTTCAATTAGGAATGAAATATTTATTACTACGTTTGTATATGATTTCATTGATTTCCTAACTAAATGTTTCACCTGTTCGATTTGTTTTAGTTTTATTAAGGAAAAAAATGTTATAATGATTTATTACCCATTTGTATGATTGTCATCATAAGTTTTTATTTGTTGATTTGTAATTTTAACGTTGTGAGCTTAATTTTTTTTTTTATTATAATATGTTTTTCTCGTTGAAAAAAGCAAGTGATTTAATTTATGTTGACAAAATTATATGAAAGAAATCTTGTTGTTAGTAACTCCATTTTGTATTACCGTAAATATTATGGCAAAATGTTGCTTATATTATCTAAAAAAAAACCTATTGACTAATGACCTAAAAAATATCTGGGTTGTAATAATCCCATTTAACATCTTTGAGTATTATAAATTTTTGAGATTATAGCATTAGTACTAAAAGGAAGAATCAAGACCCCGGATGGGGTGATTGCGCGACCTCCGTGGCAAAGCGTGGGGGCTGACACAAGCCCACACAACACCATGGCACGTGATGGGCTCGTGGTGCAGCCCGCCACCCTCCATGAACTTTAAATGCTGCTACGACAAGTTAACTCGGCATTTAATCCCCACTCAAACATGGCCCTTTCATATGGTTCCAGAATGGCGCGGCTTGTTCTCTATGTCATTTGCTCCAGCGTTCTCCTCGCTCGGCTCCTCGCGACAGGGCTTCGACCAGACAATCCTCTCACCCTCCCTCCTCGCTGGACGATTTTTGACTGGGTATCTACCCCCTCCGCGTGTGAAATGACGCGACAGAGAGGCAGACCGAAGAGGGGCACTCCATGGAGGCCCCGTCGACCTCCGGTCTCGCCTCCTGGTACGCCCTCTGGTTGGTTATCCCCTCGCCCCCATGCTGCTCTCTGTGAAGACTCACCCGCTGCCACAACCACCAGCCCCTCATCCTCCATCCCGAGCCATCTTTTCGGCCCCCTCACGGTTTCCCATTCCCATGCACCAAGTGACTCAATTTGTGGGGACCCTCCTCCGCCCAGTGAGCACACGCGAGCAGCACGACTCCCCCCTGGTTTTGTCGATCAGCAACACCTCAGAGACCATCTGCTCATCATGCAAGACCTGGTCTTTGAGCTGAGACGTGAACTGGCTGATCTTAATTACCGCCTCCAAGCGACTGATGTGAAAGTGGCGACCTGTGTACATCTTCTATCTTCCGTGGACGAAAATCTTGCTCGGGACTCAGGAAGGAATATGTCAAAGGAGGCACCTGATAATCATCCAGCCACAGGGACGAGCTCGGCCTCGCGACCAGTCAGCAGGGAACCGGCAACAACTGAACACGGCAGCCGGGATAAAGGAAAAGCGCAAGAAGAGGCAAGCGAACCAGATTACGAGCCCATGTACATCGAAGAGGAGCCATGGCCAGGGGACCTCCCTCCCATGTGGCCAACTTTCTCGCCAGGTGTTTAGATCTTATGTTGTTTTATCTCGCCAGGTGTTTAGATTTTGGTCCTAGCTTAGGATTTCTGAACATGGCTTACATTATCTATGTTTATGTTTCTATGGATTTTGAACTCCTAGAAAGCTGGACTGGTTTCCCCTCTGTTGGGGCAGTCCAGCAGGTGAATTCTGAACATGTTTGTATTTTGGCACTCTGCTGCAGTTATAGCAGGCACCTAATATAATTCTCTATCTTACTTACAAAAAACAAAAGGAAGAATCAACAATTTTCTATTAATTAGACAAAGGTCCAAGAGTCATGAAATTTTTTTGAGGATTCATTCAGGCTCTTTTCCTAGAATTTCTATCATCCTTGGTCTAATGTCAATCTAGCTTTTGAGAGTCGACCCACATCTTTATTCTAGCTCCTGTAGACATGCGAAAAAGTGAAGTGTGAGAAGTTTTGAAGAAGTCTTGTGATATCATACAATAGTGGTTACAGAGTGTAGGAGTGTAGAGATTGGATTCCATTCAAGCATTTGATGATAGGCATAGAGTCTCCATAGATGTTTATGTGAGAGATCATTTTTTCTCTGACAATAATTAACCACAGTTTTACAATCATGAATTCGCTGAAATTATTTGTAGCATACCTGATATTTGTAGCATAGGATGAGGAGGTGGAGTTATTAGAATGTACAATATCCCCCCTATAGCTCCAATGAAAGGATATGCATGAGTGGCTCCATCAAAGAAAGCACAGGTGATGGATGCATCAATTGTGGGATAAGGGTGTCAGTGTTTTGGAGGTTGAGGCATCATTTGTGGGAAAGATTTGAGGATAGCCAAAGAATATATCACACATCGGGAGGAGGAGGTATCTAGTCCATGAAATATTGCATGGTTCCTAGCTAACCAGATACCCCAGGTAGTAGGGATTTTATGGGAGTGGTTTCTCACAAGTCAAGCCAAGAGAGTAAAGATTGTTCTATTAAATCCCCTACCCATCACGTGGGAAATCCAAGAGATATCCAAAGATAATTCCATACTGCATGTGCAAATAAGTAATGTAAAAATAGGTGTTGGATTGATTTGTGTTCTTGCTTGCATAGGGAACAATGACTAGGGACTGCAAAACTCCTTCTTTGAAGATTTCCCAAGTTGGATCTCTGTGAGTCAAAAGGAGACACATAAAGATTTTTTATTTTGTTGGATACTTCATTTTCTAGAGAATCTTTCCCTACCAAGGGGGAAGATCATCAATATTCTCAAGGATCGGAGAAGAATATCCATTTTTGGGTGCATATCCCTCTGAAGGATTAAATGACCAAATTAGGGAATCCATTTAATTTTAAAGGCAGATCAGGGAGGCAGATAGTGAATTTGTGTAAACCATTGAGGCTAGAGTATGTGTTGCATCAAGACTAATCTCTTTCCAGTTGAGCCAATGAGTAGTGCCTGTTAAGAAACCCCTATGGGAGAGTTGTTGGAGATAATAGATTCCTTCATTGTTTAAGGTTTTGTTAAGAAACCCCTATGGGAGAGTTGTTGGAGATAATAGATTCCTTCATTGTTTAAGGTTTTTATAAGTGGCTATGGGAGAATATGATTTCCTTTGCATTCAATCCAAATGTATCTCTATATAAGAATATCAACACCATTACCAATTTTCTATATGAGCTAGTTACCTATAAGGGGGGAAACATTAACAATCACTTTCAAAACCATGGAGCTATTTTTGGAGGATTTTTGTGGCCTTATGATCCATTCAATGACATATTACAAAGGAAAATAGTTTTCCTTTAGGATGCGTGATGAGGGGATAGAGCTTATGATAAGCCCCCAAACATTTTTGGCAGTTAGAGATTTTGTGAAGAGGTAAATATTTTTCAACCCCCATCCCCCATAGAATTTTGGAATTAAGATTCGCTTCCAAAAAGATAAAAAAAGGGATTCTCTATCTTCAGAGCCAGACCATAAGAAACAATATGAGAGTATGTTATAGCACAAATTTCCACACCTATGCATTTGTTAATCTAGATTATTTTCGACATGAAATGAGGGCATAGAAATAAAAATAAGGAAATGTACAGAGATATAAAATATCCAATAATATAACAAAGTTACATCAAAGATATAACCATAAAAAAAGAGATATAGTAATACACAATTTCTATTAATGAGCTAAATGTACAAAATTGTAGAAACATGAAGTGAAAGACTCGCTAGAATGGTGGTAGCTTATCTCTCAGAAGAGATGTGACACTTACGATCATTCACAAGATGATGGTTGTTAAAATGAGGCTCCAAAGTCCTTTTTAAGAGAAGGAAAATAAAAAACCCTAACCCCAGAAGATGAAAGGCCAACGGTTTTGTGGACCCTGTTTTGGGTAGTTTGGTGTATCAACTTCCTCGAGGTTTAACTTTGGCATATGATCTTCGTTTTGGGCACACAATATCTCGTTGGAAAGGTATCTATGAGGAGATTTAGTTTGGTTTCTCAATCAAAGACTTTGGCTATATTTTAGGTTCCTTATCATGAAAAAACGTTTTTTAGGCCCTCAAAATGGCCCCAAAAGTTTGGGATCTGAAAAACTGCTAAAAATAGTAATTTGCCAAAAACATATTTTGATCTAGTTGAAATAGGTGGGTGGAAACCGAGATCCTCCTTGATAAATCCTACCTCCTTAGGAAGAAATGGTCTCCATTATGTTGAGTTCCTGGGGGAGAATGGAAGGCATTTGCTGAATATGAATATTGGTGAGTTGTTTGCCTTACTGGAGAAGTTGCGTTCGTTAGCTTGTTGAAGACTATCATGAACTTGTTATTGGAAGGGTTGAATGTTTTCAAACAACCTGTTGTATCATCGTCTGAATGGGTATTTTGTATGTACCATTTTAGGTGAAGAAACAATATCTTCTTTCTCCTCTGCAATCTTCTTTTGTTGGAAAGAAAGGTATTAGGACAAGGCTGTAGTGGTTGCAGTGTCCTTATGTTTACCTTTCGAACAGATTGTGAAGAGGATGAATTTTGTAGTATGAGAGATTACCTTGCGGCACTGTTTTGGTGGGACAATAGTCAGAACTACCTCTGGTATCCTGTAGAGATGATCCCCTAGAGTAATAATGATACTATAGGGTCAAGACTCATAAATAGCATGGTGCTTCCACATGTATGGCTGGCCCAAAAGAACATCACAAAATTCCAGTGGGGAAACATCATATAATACCTCATCCTTGAAGGGTTCGATGTTTTATGACAATTGAAACTGTTGGTTGACAGGGATATCTCGTCCCTTGTGAAGCCACTCGATGTTGTATGGTTGTGGGTGTGGTGTTGTCAACAATCCCAACTATTTGATGACCTCTACTGAGATGAAGTTCTTCTGTCTTCTACTATATATAGATCTCGAGTCAAATATAAAAAAATCAATATAAATTTCAATCAATGTTCAACGCATTACCTAATGTCTCACTAGTGATTTTCTGTCGCATTTCATCACTAAGGATAACACCAACAACATCATCAAATTTTAAAGTATTTGAACCAGAGACAGAGTTACTTACAACCATGACCAAGCCGTTCTAGCTTTTTGGCAATGAGCACAAGATTAGAAAAGCCCTAACCTCATCATCAAAGTCCACTTTTATAGAACTTAGTTGATTAGTAACCATATTAAATTCATTTAAATGATCTGCAACAGACCCACCTTTTGACATCTTCATATTAAATAATCTCGTCATTAGAAATACCTTATTGGATGCCGAGGGTTTTTCATACAGTTTAGCCAATGCATCCATCAGATCCTTCATTGTCTTTTCTTTCGAAATATTGAAAGCCACCGACACTGCCAAGCTTAGTTGTATCGTTCCTAGAGCCTTTCTATCAAGAATATCCCATTCTTCTTCCTTCATGGCTATCATCTTCTTTGCTACTCCGCCCAATGGTAGGAATATATCCTTTTGATATAAATAATCTTCCATCTGCATCTTCCATAACTAGTAGTTTTGGTCGTTAAATTTATGGACCCTAAACTTTCCATCTTTCGACATTGCTCCCACTCGAACCAGGAACCCTCTTTTCCTATGAGTTACCTTTCAATATGATACCACTTGTTATAAAAACAGGACTGTAGAAATAAAATAAAACAAATGCAGAAAAAACACACATAAGATACACAATATAATAGAGACACAGATTTACGTGGTTCACCCAGTGTGGTCTACGTGCACCAGAGAAATTGCCAGGTCCTTCCTTTATTATTATCCAGCAAATGAAGGGATACAACCTATAACAAAACCCATTGTAACTTACTCTTCTTTCTCTCACAGTATCCTCTCTCATAATACAATACTTTCCATAATTCATAGCCACAATACATTTCCCTCATAACAGAGGGTTTCCTTCTAGGGAAAAAAACCCTTAACATAATTTCTACTGTTAGATATGTGACCTTATAATGAACGGTCCAGATTTACAATGAAATTACAATATACATTTACAAGGCAATTTTTCCTTCGGGGGACGCTACCCCCGAACCCCCCTGGGGGCCCGCTTGCCCCCGAACCCCACAGAGGAGGTACCCCCCCTCTACACTCCCCCACGTGGAAGAGTGTACATACTTCCAGGGTGTAAATTATTCATGGGGTATAAACACAACTAAAAAACACAAGACCTCTGAATTAGGAAGATAATCAGGTTCCACAACCAACATAGAGGAGGATTCTTCATGCCAAATGTATTGGTGAGAATCTGCATCAAGGAGGTAGGATTGTGGTACAAAACTTGAGTCGAAGCTTGTCCGCGAGGTTGACTAGTCCACCCAAAAGTAGGAGGATTGGACCCAGGGTTAAAAGTAGGCATACCTCCTATATTAGGAGTCATTTGAGGGATTTGAGATCCACCAAATGAAAAAGGAGTGTAGGGAGGTGTACTTCACCCCAATCCCAATGCTAGAATTAGGGTTAGCAGCTAGGATGGAGTTTGAAAACTGTGAAGTGAAGTTAGGCATACCATAATAAAATGGACTAGAAGCCATAGGGATGGACTGGACATTGTAGCTCGGTGAGTGGCCAAGAGACCCAGAGGGGTTCGAGGCGGTAGGCCAAGCCATAGTAATGATAGGTACCTTCGACATTACGACCATAGAGGCTGTAGGAGTCGAAGGTGTGCCATTAAATATAGTGGGTATGGGAGTTGAAGGGGTCCCACAATTATGAAAACTATATTCAATACTCATCCTTGTAGAATCACAAGTCTGAAGGGTGGACGTGTGTATACCACATATAATAACTCTATGCCTTTTAGAATTCAAGGAAATGAAATCCGGTGGTAACTATAACAAGAGACGGGACTGACGAGGATGCTCGTCCGACTCCATGATGACTTAAGAATCTAAATATAAAAATATATCCTAAGGCCAACTAGTATGAAAAGAGAACACCAAAATTCAAATGACCAATATGCATGAAAATGGGGTAAAGTGGTTGAGTGGTCTCCCTCCCTAAAGAAGGTTTGTCTTGCCCAAGAGGGGCCTAAGACTCCCCTCTAAATATCAAAGGTAACAAAATCAATTATAGGGGCCCTCGTGGACTTAACAAACAGTCAGTCAGATCCCCCCAGAGAGGTGATCCTCTATAAAGGATGTGTGTTGTCCAACCCCTATCTGACCCAGGGTAATTACAGAATAACCCTTGCAAGTAACCTATGAGATACCTAAGTCAAGCAACTAATAAACCACTGTATAATCGATGCACAAGCGAGTAGTCGTAAGTCCAGATCACCGTATGGGCATGGTAGAAAATCTCGAAACCTTGAAACCGTTGCCTCTCATAGAGGTATGGGCACTAGCAAGATCCCCAGATACGAATAAATCCACAAAAATATCTCTAACGCTAGGCGAGTATCAGGGGCATATCCCTTCAACCAACTTCGCACAACCTCGTGATTAACTCTGGTGTGAGCGGAGCCTCCTGATATTAAAAATTATACAATGGATTTCTCCACTCCCTAACTCAGACACATATGTTGATTCAATTGCCTTGGAGAAGTTTACTCACAAAAATCCTATTCCAAGGCACTAAATCCTAGGCTAGTTTGTACACCCTAGAAAATAAAATCATTACTAATAAATTTTAAATTTTAGTGTTGATTTTATGGACGTGATTACTCAAAAAGGTATGGTGATGAAACTCATGGTGTTATGACTTTGCAAGAAAGTAAATATGAAAATAATGCAAATTCCTAACTTTAACTTTTAATGTATGATATGCTCATAAAAGCAATCCAATTTTCCAATGTGATTCAGAAGTAAAAATGCAATCTTTCACTGTATGCACTAAGCTAATGATAAAAACTCAAAAGAAAAAAAATGCCAAGCAATGAAAACTACCTATTTTTTGTATTTTCAGTATATTGAAATTGAAAATGCATGGACTGAAAAGTAACTTGATATATAGCCCTACTGTGTATAAAATAGAGATAAGTCAAGCACGATATCAAGCAATGAAACACCCATCCCAATGTACAAGGACAATACAAATGAAAATATGAAGAGAAAAACTTCGCCCAAAAATTAAACCAAAAGAGGGTTTCCTGTCATCCCACAGGTACTCATCACGCACTACAAAGACATAAGAAGGCTCAAAAAGCATCAAATCCCACCCATCAAACACCACACCAAGAAAATAGGCAAGGGAAAATGGTGTATGTGACTGTTTGGGCAAATAGAGTGTATATACGCAGCTTGCAGTGAGACAGCCTGCATGTATACGCGACTATCAAGAAAAAAGGCATGTATATTCTTTGAAACAAGGCCAGACAAGGGAGAAAGGCTGAAAACTCAGACCCAGAGTAAACAAGAGCTATCAGAAAATGATACGACAAGAACCAAAATAGAAATGAGAGAAATCTAAGGAGAAAAGTACTTCAAACCCTAAGAAAGAATATTCTTCCCGAGTATGGTCGCCGATTCTGTTACGAGGAAAATCTCTCTATGGCTAGGGTAAACCACAACAGACAGGTATGACTGTAGAAATCAACTCAATTCCATCATATTCTATATAAACTAATGTGAAAGAGAGGTAAGAAAGAGTCATACCTCGTCCAAATGTTTGATGATGTCCACCATTAAGCACTTCGACCCAAAGCATTATACCTATAACAAGTTCTCAACAAACAAGCAGAGAAAACATATAGTGATAATATAAAAGGTTGGCACATTAGATAGCATAATCCATTAATATACAAAACAAACATTCCCATGGATCATAATACATATATTTTCAAGATATCAATTGGACGGGAAGGGAGTATTTCTATTAATAAATGATCAACATACATGAAAATATTATAGACTTCTGTGTCGACACGGTTCAGAACTAAGAAACCGAGTTCCTTCCAACTGGGCCTCCACCACTTCAATCCTCCAACAAAGGCAAGCTCAGATAAGGGATACAAAGAGGTTCCCCATAAATAAGGGAAGATCTTGGGGGTTGAACATTGTGTTCAGACTTAAAGGACAAAGTGATGGAGACTCAATATGAAGTGAATAATTTCTCCTGATTAACTTTGCTCTCAAAATTGAATTCTCTCTCCTTTTCCATATCTCAGAATTGGCTTCTTTATATCCTTCAAAATTCAACTGAAGGTTCGATTCAGAACATTTCCAGTATATGGAAGGCTAAAGATCAAAGATCTCTTGTTGTGACATGTAAACCCGACCTTTAATTTTGATTTTCTAGCACAAATCATGATGTACATGGGCTGTAGTGGAGAAGCCAATGTATATGCTTGTTGTATAGCTTGCAAGGTGCGTACAAGTGGAAAAATATCTATTTTTGTCTCTGGATTTATCAATCAAGGAAAGTAAGTCTACATGGGGGAATGGAATAAGGCCTTCTCTGCAAGATTGTATAGGGTGAGGCAAATCTTTATTTAACACCTACCACATTCCAACAAGCAGTATTAGGGATATTTGATGATCTCATTCATGACTGTGTGGAACTATATATGGACAATTTTACAGTATATGGTAATACTTTTCAAGAATCCCTAGATAACGTGAAGAAAGTTCTCATTAGATGTCAAGAGATGAATTTATCCTTAAGTCATGAGAAGTGTAAAATGCTATTGACTAAAGGAGTAGTCTTAGTGCATCATGCTTCAACTGAATGGATTAAAGTGGATCCTACTAAGATTGAGGTAATTGTCAAACTCCCACCTCCAAAGACTCCAAAGGAGGTGAGAATATTTCTTGGACATGTCGGATACTACCGATTATTCATTGAAAATGTTACAAAAATTACCACACCAATGTTTGGATTTCTTACAAAAGATGTTGACTTTCTTTGGACTGACCATTGTCAAACTTCATTTGAAACTTTAAAAGCTAAATTATCTATGGGACCAGTTCTTAGAGGACCCAACTGGACCCTTTCGCTTCATATATCCACTGATTCCTCCGATACTGCAATAGGAGGAGTGTTAGGGAAAAAATAACACCAACAATCATATGCAATTTACTTTGTAAGTAATAACTTGAATCCTACTGAGATAAACTATACATTCACTGAGAAAGAATTCTTAGCAGTCATCCATGCCATAAAATTTTTTAGCCATTATATAACAGGATATGAGGTATTTGTACATACATATCACTCTTCCATTATATTTCTCATGAATAAACCGATTACCAATGGTCGAGTAACTAGGTTTCTCCTTTTATTACAAGCGTTCAACAATATTGTCCTTGATCGACTAGGAAAAGAGAAATTAGTAGATAATTTTGTCTCTCAAATTAATCATGAAGGTGATAATATTCCTATTGATGATAT